>SSNP01000033.1:2850962-2928033 GCA_006937955.1 Pachypanchax playfairii
CCCCCCCCCCCCCCCCCCCCTATTAAACACACCAATGTGTTAAACGTGCACACCTGCAGGTGTCGATCCAGCTCCCTCTCGCGCTCACGCTCTCTTTCTCTTTCCTTCTCTCGGAGATCTCTGGCCCTCTGCTCGACTTCCCTTCGAGCCCTTTCAATCATCTCATTTCTCTTTTTCCACAGTTTGGAGCCGTCTAACGGGACAAAGAGGACATCGCTGCGGGCACAAGAGTTCCCGCTACCACGGTCGAGAACCTTGTGAAACCTAAAACCCAGAGACGAAGCATTTATCAGGAATTAGATAAAAATATTAAAAATATGCTGATCATCTTAGAACGACGATGCTGATTTGACTTTACCGTGCCGATTGGCTGGCATGAATAGGTATGTCCACATGTTTTGGTTCAGGTGAAGGACTTCTCAACACTGGTGGTGGGCTTTCACCCTCTTCCCTTTCCTCCACTGGTTCTTCTTTGATGACAGGCGTGGGAGGCAGACCTGAATCTGAGTGTCCCTCTCCGCTGGGAAGTGAAGAGCTTGAGACAGGTGTTGAGATGTTGCTGTTGGCGGAGCTACTAAGAGGTGGGGGTACCTTTGAGACATTCTGAGGTGAGAGGGACTGTGAACTGGTATTGCTGCTACTGGTTGCATTACTGCTACTGTTGTTTGCCACAGAGTTGCCATTGTTTCCATTAGAGTGATACGTTCCACTGAACTGAGGGTGGTTGTTCAACGTGGCGTGGAACGATGAAGGGCGGCATCCAGGTGAACAGCTGGATGGTACAGGAGCAGGAACTTGTACACTTGGTGCAGAGGAGGAGCCGGGGGGAAAGGATGAAAAGGGTCCCATCGGATTGGTGGATGGGCTGGGTAAGGGAGATAGAGGTGTGGGCGGAGTCTGGGCAGAGGACTGATAGTGTGGAGGACGTACACTGGGACCTGAGGGGGACTGTTGGGCATGGGAGGATTGAGGTGGGGGTAGGGGCGGCTGGGGAGATGGATGGGGATACTGTCCATGATGACCAGCAGAGGAGGAGGGAGAGAGTGCAGGAGGCTGATTTGGACCTCCACGGCTTTGGTACAGAGCAGACTCTCGCAAGTTTGCATTATTTTCTCTGTCTTTGAGCCCAGACTGGTAGTGAGGGTGAGGAGGGTGAGGATGTTGGGTTCCTCCAGAGCCGGAATACTCTCGACCCAGGTTTGGTGTTATCCCAGGGGAGCTTAGGTACTCCCGATTTGTGCCAACAGAGGGAGGGGCCCCAGTAGGAAAGTCTTTTGCACCAGCAGGATACTCTCTGTGAAAGTGATCTGCTCCAGATGAGGGTGCTTGTGTCTGGTCCATGGGAGGGGCAAAGTCCCGGTTTGATGAGTTTGGAGGGTGTGAGTGAGGGTGTGAGGGCAGTGATGGATGGGAAGGGTGACTGGGATTGTTTTGGGGTGATACAGGTGGATCACGGTTGAGGCTGGGGGCGACTGGTAATCCACTGGTTGAACTTGGGGGGTTTCCTTGGGGTATTGAGTTGTTGTTGGGGTTGCTGTTGCTCCCAACTTCTCTTGTCTGGCCTCCAAACTCACTCCATCTGTTGCCATCTTTGTCTCTGGGATGCCCCCCTGCAGTTCCACTGGGGCCAAAGTCTCTACTCTGGTTTTGATTTGGCAGATTAAACTCTCTTCCTCCCTCACGTTCCCTTTCACGCTCTCTGTCCCTAAAAGCTGGACCAAAGTCTCTTCTTTCAGGACCTAAGCTGGGTCCATCTCTCCCAGCACCTTGGTACTCTCGATTCTGCCCTAATGACAGACCACTAAACTCCCTACCTGGAATGCTGTTGGGCCCGCCCATCGCACCACAACCATTATTACTATTTACCCCACCACTACCATTACTGCTGTTGCCAATAGGAGCAGAAAACTCCCTGCTGATTTCTCTTCCCCCACACTCCCCCCTCACTCCCCTCTCCCTCTCTCCTGCAGCCCCCCTCTCTCTGTCCCCTCCCCCTCCAGCGTACCTGGGAAGGTACTCCCTGTGGGGGTGGGGGTGAGAATGGGGGAGGTAAGAGGGGTGGGAGGAGGAGTGACGAGAGGATGGAGGGTTGTAAACGGAGGGAAGTTGCTGCTGCTGCACAGGGGGCTGGTGCTGTGGGTGGTGGTTGCCAGAGTAACGGGAGTAGCCCCAGCTCCCCTGGCAACCAGTTGCTGTGCCACCCTGCCAACTGGTGGAGCTGTAGTGGTGAGAGTGGCTGGAAGGCTGAGTCTGAGACTGGGACTGTGGCTGGGGGCCAGACTGGGACAGCAGAGAAGGAGGCGTCGACTGAGTCTTGTCCAGAAGTTTTTCTGCTTTTTCAATTTTATCCTTTTCTGTTTTTACTTCAGTGGGCAAGTTTTGTCCCCCAAGCTCCAGCGGCTTCAGGGCAGGTGGAGGAGGAAGTGGAGGGGGTAAAGCGTGGGGTATGTTAGGGCTGTTATGTGAAAAATCTCCTCCTGAGATAGCTGTCTTGTTGACGCACTGTGTGCTGGCTTTGGAATTTATTCTGCTGCCACTTAGGGCACCTTCAACATTTGTTGGCGTACCATACTCAACTTTACACATCAATTTGGAGTCCAGGGAGAAAAATGACTTCCTTCCACTATTACTGTCATTTGATGAATCTCCTGTCCCACGAAGAGAAGGAGTCAAACCAGAAGAAGAGCATGAGGTGGAGGGGGGCTTCAAAGATGGACAGTCCTCAACTGTTTCCACATCTCGCTTTTCTCCATCTCCACAAGATTCCTCTCCTCTCCCATCTCGTAGTGCTCTTCTATCCTCTTTTCCTGCTCCGCCCTCTTTAACTTTCTCTCGTTCTCCTTGCTTTGGTGAGTCAGGGCCATCGGAATCAGAGTCCAGGCTTCCCAAAGGTGAAGCCGAAAGACTAGGAGATGAGGAACGATTGTCCTGATCTATATCCCTCCCACTGCTCAAACTGCTGCTGCTATTGGCCAAACTCCCAACAACTGAACTCCTACTGCCCTGGGATTGGCCATCTTCATTGTCACTCTCGCGGGATTGGCTGGAAACAGTGGTTGGAGGCGGGACAGTGGAAGGAGTTGAGCTTTCAGTCAAATGTGTTGATGTTGGAGGGTTTGGGTTTGAAGCTGAATCCTGCCAAGAAAAAATAATTGCTGGATCAGATGAAAAATGATGGAAAGAATCGGTTTCTCGCTCAGACAGTCACCTTTGAGTGACTGATCTGTATATAACAGAATGTAACACAAACCTGAACTTTCTGCCTCTTTGGAGGAGAGACAAGTTCCTCCCCCTCACTCTCCGATGAATCATGGCCTTGTGATCTGCGACTGAAGCGATTTCCAGCCAATTCCTCACCAGCTCCTCTTTGCTAAAATGACATGAGACTTTTAATTGTGTTGTGATGTTCCTGAATCTGTTTTTAGAACAAAGCCACAGCTGCTTTCACACACAACATCCATTTTAAACACAGAACATCAAAGATTTCAGTCTGCTAAGGTTCAGAAACAAATACTTGAACTAGAATCTTTGGAAATCATGTCCATGACTCATATGTTATTTTTTTATTGTTCATGACTTTTGAATATTCTTGTTCACATAAAATGACATTTAAAAACAAGGAGGGAAACTCTAACCGTCTGCCTGTCGTTGCGTTCAGGACGAGTGGGGCTGGCGTGCGGGCGTCTTCCTCTTCTCTCTTCACTCGGCCCCCTGCGTCGCCCACTGCGCATGGGCATCTGGAAAAACCAACCGAAAAAAACCATAGCAGGTGGTGCAAAGTGTTAAATGTTTAGAAGTTTAAAGGTGAACAAAGAGTTCAGAATAAGCAAATATAGTGATAAAACTCAAGCATATAAATAAAATAAAACATGGAATATGCTTTTTTGTAGCCACTGCTGCCGTCACAACCAAATAAATTATTTACATTTTTGCCCAAATGACTATTTTGAAATATTTGTGTATGTCACAGAGGAATGGAACAAATACAGTTTCTTGCTGGGAAAGGCCTTGAGCATACCGATTCTTTGTGCGTCCTTGTTTTCATTATTTCTTCCTTACAACGTCCATTTTACAACACAAGCCATTGCAGGAACTGAACCGGATCCAGTTGTTTACTGACTTGTCTGTGTTTCGCTGCCAGAGCTACTAAAACCTGTAAGGAAGCACACGTAAAGACGTCTGCATGAAAATCCTTCTCAGAAATCAACGTTTTTCAAAATGAAATTAATAATGAAAGGATGCATCGCAAAGCAGTGTCGTTTTCTATCTGCACCCAGAGCAGTGTTCAGGAATTTGTGACATTTTGAAAACACAGAAACAACATTTAAATTCCCAGCATGCTCCACACTGTATTAATACAACTGAAGAAGTCTCCAGTCTGCTTTCTGAAAACAACACGTTAACTCAATCTCACTGTCAGAATGCACCAACTCCAACGAAGCTACAACACCAAAACACAAAGACTCTTGCTGTTAGAAAAAAAAACAACAAGTCTGCAGAAGACTGAGAACTCCAGGAAACGTCTTGGGAAGGGAAAAAGGGCCACACCCCCTCCACTCTCCGCTTCCACCTTCCCTACAACCCACAGCCACTTGTGGTTAACCATCATGACCTGGTTATGGCCAGAAGAATCACATGCTCATTTATTCAGCAAGCCATTAGGGAAATGAACAATGTCAAGATTCTTTACCCGCGTGGTTGTACTTGACAATGAACAGTAGGTACTAATAAGGCTTGTCTAATTCATTCATGTGCCACAATGATGAAAAAAATGGCTCATGTATATTGAATGGATGTTAAAAATAGTGCACAGTGCTGGATGGGAATGAGGAAGAACAGTAAGACTCGAGCTAAAGAGCAGGAATTCTCTGGCAATCAAGATGTTTATTTAAAAAAAAAAAAAGTAAATCATGTAGCAGCTCCAGTGTACGTGGTTATACACCAATCAGCACGCTGCAGTGAAAGATTCGGGCTTGGAGGGGTAAATCTTTGACTCTGAAATGCACTTCAGGGTAAAAAGTGGATATAAAGTCCCCTGATTTACCTGCACACAACATTCAGTGTGTGAGCCACACAATGCATCTCAGTTACAGGTGGCAGCTGCTGGCCTGTGGTCAGTGAACGCCAAGCAGCTTCACCACCACTGTGGTCCCGCTGCACACATGCATCATCAACAAACTGGCCTGTGCATGTGATGCAAAGCAGCAGCATGCAGAGGCTCTGCTTACATCACCAGCCAAAAGCACCGCAACCACTCTTTCTTCTTTCTTCCTGCAAAAAATATGTGTTATTGATACACATGCAGCGGACCAATGCTGCTCTGAAGCCCAGCTCGTCCACGACGACGTGTTCAGCAGCACATACATGTTCAAGATCCGAGTGGATGGTCGCGCGGAGCCGTTTCACACCGATGCACATGTTATAAAGAAGAAAAGGTGAATCAGAATGGCGAATCGTGGCGTTTCGCACCGCCGGTTGCCCCCCCACCCCCCAACACCCCCACCACCACCACCACCTTTTTTTCTCGATGGAATGTAGATGCGCACTCTGCTAACATTAATTCACCGGGACAGAATAATTTAGCGGTAATAACGCAGGATTTAACGCATAAAATGAGGTTATAAAAACGGTCGGAAGAGCTCGAGCGTGGCTCCAAACACCGGAGTCAGAATCCATTTTCCTTTTTCTTACCTATAACATCCAACGATATGTGCTCCCACTCTCACGCTGCCGTTTCTTCTCGGTCCCGGTTTTTTTGTCGATTTATGTTGCACGCTGACACGCACGCGGCGGAGTCCAGGCGTCTGTCAACAACACGGGCTCGCGCTGGCTCATGTTGCAGCGGGCTCCGATCATAACAATAAACCAGCAGAAATCTGTAGGGGAAAAACTGGGGTGCCAAGTGAAGACTGTACAAATTGATGCGTACCCTCGCCTCTTCCCCACCCCCTTTCGCCCCCTTTTTTTCTTCTATTTTGTCCCCCCCACCCCTCTCCCACCCATACCGACTCCCCCTCTTCCTCTAAAACGACTTGCACTTTTATAAAACCAACCCTCTCCAGTCTTACAGTCAAAATATTTAGCGGAGGGGTGAGCCGGAGTGAGGGATGCACGTCGGGTGAGGGAAAGCGAGAGTGGTGAGGGCGTGATTTGCATAAGGAGAGAGGGGGAGAGAGGAGGAGGAGGGAGTTGTGTGGCAGGGAGAAAGAGGAAGAGAGGCGCAGAGTGAGGGCCAAAACTCCGAAGAGGGAGGGGATCAAGAGGGAGGGTCTCTCTGGTCCCTCCAGAGTCACCTTTACTGTAAGGAGAGCCTGAGCTGAGACTGAACAACAACCCGCAGTGAACCTAAACCTGGAAAAATAGACGATCTTTGTTTTGAACAGATCCAACAAAACACACCGAGCTGCAGCTTTTAACTAGATTTGAACATTTTATTGTCTGTGACTAAACAAAGAAGCCTTGAAACTCGTTTGGAAACGATTCTGTTGTGTTAAGGTTCTGTTCTGCATCTCGCTGTCTGTCTGGGAAAAGCTCGCTGCGGTGTGTCCAGTCAAGCGGCTCTGCAGACTTCCTCCTCCTCCTCCTCCTCCTCCTCCTTGCTCCTGTCGTACACTCCCTCTCCTCTCTGCTCCCCTTCGCACAGCCCCCTGTCCCGTCTCCTATTGTGTAGTAACCATGGCAACCGGCGGAGACAGTGCACGGTGCGCCTGCGTGGCCCGAGCCTTCCTTCATCTTCATCACCACCAGAAACGGCGAGGTCCGCCACGACAGGCGCTTAATCCTGCTCGCGCGCCCTCTGTTGGTGGATCTGCGCAACGACAACGCGAGATGTGCAAAAAAAAAACTGTTCGCATGTGATCAAAACATGCATGTAACTTGATTTTTATGTCTACTGTTGTTTTAAAAGCCTAGAATGAACTTTCATCATTCATATAAAATCCCAGACATTTTGAACAATAACAGGAAAAACTCAACACATTTGTTGGTCCATTCTTTAGTTTATTTTTATCAGAATCAGGTTTATTTGGCCCACTATGTTACTCACAAGAAATTTTGCTCTGGTTCACATTTGTTCTTGCCGATATATGTAAAGATAAATAGACAAGATTTGACAGAAAACACACGTGACATACATGCTGCATAGATCCCCAGAAATGGCTGATTGGTAATTGAAGCCTGTTTATTAAGATACAATATAATTATTTTCCATAAGAGAATAAGTTATTTCTTTATTAAGGTGTTAAACATGTTTGTTCAAGATGATGATGGTCGAGGTTTTGGCGTACAGTGATCTGTAGCACCATCCAGAGGGGAGAGAAGAGGTGAGATCCCGGCTGAGAAAGTCCTGCTGATGCTGCCTGCCCTTTTCCCCAATCTGGAGAAATCCAGGTCCCGGATGCAGAGTCCAGGTCCTGGATGGAAGCATATACGTCCCGGGTTGTAGAATTGTACAAATCTTTGTTATACCCATGGGACAATTTGTCATGCAGCAACATTTCATCAACACACTCGCTCTCCAAAGACAAAAAAACTGAATCAAAATGAAAAAAAAGACAGAAAAATGTTTTATACAATATTTTTGTTCAACTCCTAAAATCTGAATCTCAATTATTTCTTTTCAGATCCAATGTGGTGACATCCAGAGCCCAAATCGTGAAAATTGTGTTACTTTCCAAATATTTCTGGGTCTAACTGTATGTTGAATGTCCATTTCAGGTCCTGGGTGATGGTGGTCCCCAGAGACCTGAATGTATCCTCCATAGACACAGTACTGTTCTGTATGATTATGGAGGAAAGGGGTGGCGGCTCCTCCTGAAGTCCACTGCTATCTCCACAGATTTTATTGATACATCTTGCTTTAAAGAAACATAAAATTTCTTATAACTCTATAAAGGGGTCTGGATCAGTTGATATCCAGGACTTTCAAATGATTTTCTTTAAAGAAAACTGGCATTTTTTCCTCCACTTCCAGTCTGGTCCTTATACTTGATCAGGACAGTGCGGTGTCCAGTGTGTCCTCAAACATAATCTGGGAAAAATTACAAGACCAGAAGGTTTAAAAATCTACAACATAAACGAGTGGAAACAACAGATGGCTCGCAGAACTTGAGAGATGCATCATCCTGAATTGATCCAATTTGACCGAGTTTTTTTAGCTAATTGATACCTTGTCGTTGCAAAAGCTGTATTTCATCCAATATCAAGCTAAATTTAGCTCTTTCTGATACAATAAAAATATATATAAATACTATAACAAAGAGGCTGTAAAATGGAAAATAAATGATGTTCAGACAGAACACTGGTTCAGTGTTGTTGTTTTTTTTTATGCTATAATGATTTACGGCTTGACAAATAAAGAAATTATTTGAAATGGAACAAGTACAGATTCTATTCCTGAAAGTGAAATGAAAGTCTAGATTATCCAGATCCAGACCATAAATTAACCTTTTCACCGTGTCCACCTTCACAATCAGTGGCTCAGATGATCATTCATTTTCTGCTTCTTATTGCATGTTGGACTGAAGAGAAAGCAGGTCCAGGAAACCCAAACTTTCCTCATTCCAGAGCTCTGCCAGTCCAGAGCTGGTCCCCCCGAGTTCTGAATCTGTTCTGGAGTTTTCTCTGTGGGATGATCTAGAAAACCCTCAGAGATGATCCACCAGTTAGAACCCTAATCAGATGCCTGAACCAGCTTAGCTGATTTCTTCTGTTGTGAAAGAGACACGTCTCGGCTCTGAGATCCTTTCTTTCCTTCATGATCCAGATCTCATGCCCATCCATCCATCCATCCATCCATCCATCCATCCATCCATCCATCCATCCATCCATCCATCCATCCATCCATCCATCCATCCATCCATCCATCCATCCATCCATCCATCCATCCATCCATCCATCCATCCATCTATAATCTCCAGCTCTAGTTATTGTGCAGATGCAGAGAGATTTGGTTTGTTTGACATATATCAAACTCTCAAGCTAAAAATCTAAATCTCAGAGAATCCTTTTCTCTTTGTAAGATACAGCAAATATCTTTTCTTAAATTTGCAACTCGTGTGTGGTTTCTGTTGCATTAAGACAAATACAAGGCTGGATTTACACATATAATCTCTTTATTCAGTTGGACCAACAAAGTAACAACTGTGGAACAAGAATGAGATGAAACAAAAGAGCCCAAAAGATCCAAAGACTGGGTGAAACGGACTCAACCAGAGGGATCACAGATACTAAGAAACCCACCAGGAGACATGTCACTTCTACACTGAGGTGAGTATAATATGGCTACGATCTATTTTCTGTGCATTATATATGTAAGATTAATTAATATGTATCTTTGTGTGTTTTATGCTTCACTGAGACCAGTTATGACCCTTTTCATGGGAAATTGAGCATTAAATATGTGTTAACTTCCACGTTGCATCACAGCTCATGGTATCTGAATCAGAGTGCGCTGGGGTTGCAAAAATTGTGCCCAGCAAAGCGAGCCTGGTCCCCTAACTCCTCCTCAATCCTGAAGAAGAAAGGTGAATATGAAAGACACGGAAAAAAAGAAGAAATATTATAAAGAGTGTCTTAAATTACAATCAGATGTTTAGTTTATGCAGTAAAACAAACCTCATGAGCTGATTGTATTTGGCCAGACGTTCTGATCGACATGGAGCTCCAGTTTTGATCTGACGAGGAGCAAAAATGACAAAGATTTACTTTATGGCTGCTTCACTAATGAGACTGAGATAAAAACACCAAATAATTATTCTGTTTTCAGAATTTTCTTTAAGCAAAAATTGTTGGACAACAACTTTTATAGTCTAGTGTAAACCAATTTAGCCCAATTTAAAGCCAAAATTGAAGAAGATATTCATTAGGAAGCGATATATGGTCTGTCATGATAACGGTATATATAGTATCTAGACACAGCAACATAACAGAGAACCCAAAACAAAACGAGCGCCCCCTAGTGGCTGGTTGTGATATAGATTTCAAGTCCTGCACCTCCTTGTAAACAAAAATAAAAATACACCCTGCAAAACATTTACAGGAATCAATCATTGTATGTTTAAAATGAGTTTTTTTTTATACTTAACAAAATAAGATTGAGTACAATTAAGCATTCAAGGCTTTCAGCCCCAACAGACTCCAAAAATACAACATGGCTGCAGCCATAAACAGGATATTACGGCTTTGTGTTTGTGCAGTGGAAGTAAACTGAGGCACATCCAATTTGTCAAAACAAAGTGATTTTTAAATGTGCAATGAGATGATTTTTTTTTATTATTTCAGATCCCTGGTTGCTCATGTGAAGTTTTATCATATTACTTTATGGTTTTTCTTGAATATTATTGTTTTCCTGCATTTCTTTTCCTCTGACTGAGGACCTGCTCTGTCATGTTGCTGTACTTTTGATTTATTTATTTATTTTTTATTGTCATATAAATAACACCTTCCGAGTCGTGTGTGTGTGTACGTTACCTGTCCGGTGCAAAGACCAACCACCAGGTCAGCTATAAAAGTATCTTCTGTTTCTCCTGAGCGATGGCTCACCATCACCCCCCAGCCGTTTTCCTGAGCCAGCTTACACCTGAGAACCAAACACAGAGTGAAAACTCTTCCACACTGCAGGGTCACGTGTTAAAGGTTCTAAAAAAAGCAACGCACGCTTTGATGGCCTCAGTCACAGATCCAATCTGGTTGACTTTGAGCAGCAGACAGTTGCAGGCCTTCTCCTCCACAGCTCGCTGTATCCTGCGCGGGTTTGTCACAGTCAGATCATCTCCAACAACCTGAAAAACAGCAAAGTTTCAGATTATTTAAAGAGGATTCTGTCAGTTCTGAAACATCTGATTGTTATTTTAAAATAATCCCTTAAAAAACAATAATCTAACCAGAAAATCTACTTCTATTTTAACAATAGAAACAGAAAAGCTGCAGATTTAGCTAAAATATGCCAGCCTATAAACTATAAAGAGACATATGAATCAAACGGGGACATTTTTGTTTTTATTTGACTGAATAAAATTAGAAAAGAAATTGAAAGTCTTTGGGAATGTAACCTGTTCTGTTAACAGCAGGTGATTATCTGCAGCTTAATTTGGTTCCATTTGACACATTTTATGTATACACAAAGTTCAGAAACTCAATAATCCAGTTAAATAATTTGTCTGAAGAACAATAATTAATAAAAGACTGATTTGGTGTCAGAAGAAGACGTGTAAAATCTCACCTGGATGCCGACTGAAGCTGTGAACTGTGACCAGGCGGGCCAGTCGTCCTGGTCAAAAGGATCTTCAATAGAAACAACTTGAAGCAAATAGATGGACAGAGAAATATTTTACACGACTGAGTCAAATATCACGACTTGCCTTTAAACAAGCCACACAGACACGTCTAACCGAGTCTCTGAAGTCCTCACAGACACTATAAATACACAAAAACGTGTTTCACAGGCAGTTTCTACATCTTTGACAAGCCTCCCTGCTTGGCGAATGTGCTGTCGTGCATTAGTGACACATCCTTCACAAATATGTGTGTCAAGTGTTGAGAGTCAGAAATCTGTTTTCTCTCTGCTGCCTGGAAACAGAAATGCATCTGTGGTGTCCTTTTATTCAGAGAAATGATGCAGCATTTCTGGCTTTGTGTTACCAGAAGAACGCAGCTGACAGATCAGCAGAAATCTGTAAACACACACACCTGGGTAGTTGTTAATGAAGCCCTGATAGATGCTGGCCAGCTCCTCGGCACTGATGTTGCGAGCAGCGTTGGGTGGAGACTTGAAGTCCAGGTCGTATTTGCCCTCGCTGAAAAACTCAGAGGCGGCGACGTCCATCCCAATCACCACTTTATCTGTGAAGCCCGCATTCTCTATGGCCGTCTTAATCAGCTCCAGGGCTGATGGGAAAAAACACAGAGGTGTAAGACAGTAGCTGTCTACTGAAAGAGAAGAGGGACATGTTGTTACCACTGTCCCTGTACCTTCACTGTTCTCTTGTATATTAGGAGCAAATCCTCCTTCATCTCCCACATTTGTAGCATCCTGACCATATTTCTCTTTAATGACATTTCTCAGGGTTTGGTAGAGCTCCGCCCCGATACGCAGAGCATCACGGAAAGATTCTGCACCAACAGGGAGAACCATGAATTCCTGCATAGCCAGTCTGTTCCCAGCATGCGAGCCCCCATTTATTACATTGAAAGCCTGAAAGAGAAGCAAAAAAAAGGAAAAATAGTTGAAATGTAAGCACTATTATTAATTTAACAATAAAAAAAACAACTTACTGGAACTGGGAGGACCAGATCAGTTTTTCCTGCCAGATCAGCGATGTGTCGGTACAAGGGGACTCCTTTCTCTTTAGCTCCAGCTTTGCATATAGCCAGCGATATTCCAAGAATAGAATTGGCCCCGAACTTGGCTGAGAGGAAAACACAAAGGCAGCAGCTTATAACACATGGATGGAACTAGTGCAGACGCGTGTCAGTGCAAATACATATCAGAACGGAACATGCAGACTCACATTTGTTGTCAGTGCTGTCCATTTCAATCATCATGTTGTCTAGTTTCTCCTGCTCCAAAACGCTGATTCCCTGAAGGAAAAACAAAATATCTCAGTCAGATTCAAAGTTTAAACACTATTTTCTGCCTGTTTTTAGGAATTTTTAATTGCTACGACTCACAGATTCAATGAGAGCAGGGCCAAGGGTGTCATTAATGTGAGCAACAGCCTTTGTCACACCTTGAAGATAAAAAGTGGAGCTATGAGGAATCAGCGCACATTTCTTTAAAAATGGAGAGAATAAGACTGAAGATGGTTGGATTTGTGCTCACCTTTGCCCTTGTAGCGGGTTTTGTCTCCATCTCGCAGCTCCAGAGCCTCATAGATGCCAGTTGATGCACCACTGGGTACAGCTGCCCTGAATAAACCTGGAGAAGAAACAAAAGGTTAAAGATAAAGAAACGGATGAAGGACGAGGTGGTAAAGAAAACAGCAGCTCAGTGTTTGATTCTTTTTAGTCGTAACCTTTGGATGTGTGCAGATCTACTTCCACAGTGGGGTTTCCCCTGGAGTCCAGAATCTCCCTGGCAACAATATTCACAATAGACATCCTGTAAAATTTAAGAAAACATCACTGTCATCTCATTGATTACACAACAATTTGTGGCTCAGCTCATGCAGAAAATCAGTCTTTCCATCTTGTTTTGTTTTTAAATGGACAAGTAGGTGCAGCTGCTTAGAAAAATATACCTCAAAATAAAATGTGCATTTTATTGCAACCTGCAGCCTTTCAAAACAGCTTTTGCTTCCTCTCCCAAACACACACTGTGATCACAGTGACGCAGCCATATGGATGGAAAGCTGCAGGAACGAGGCTTTCTGGGAAGATTCTCTCTCTCATACACACACACAAAGTAAAAGACAGAGACATAAATCAAAAACTGATAATTCATTCCTATTTAAAAATCTCCTGCCAGCCACTTTCAGCCCTCAAGCCAGTTCAATTTGTGCGCTGTCTCAGTCAGTCACTGAGAATGTGGACTAATGGAGACATGAGACAGAAGACAGCGAGCAGGAGATGAGAAGGGGTGAGGATGAGGAGACTTTGAGGGATGGAAGAAGAAACAGATCAGTCTTTTTTAACATTACCTGCCGTGCCTTTGATCCTGGTTGGTACGTTTGATCCGGGTCGGTACGTGAGCGAATGAGAGGGAGCGGTAGAGGGAAGAGGAGGTGGGAGGAGAAGGGGAGAAAATGTACGACGCTATGGGGGAGGGGGTGTGAGTCACTGGAAGATGGAGGGAGTGGAGGAGAGAGAAGAAAAATGGGATGGCATGGCTGGAGTTGCATGGATTATTTTCATTAGTGAGAATCCAAGAAAATGTGTTTTAATAATCACTTTGTGTTGTTTTTTAGAAACTAATATTATTATATTATTTATTCTGACCACTTCAAACACCTCAAGACGTCACATTTACACATCAAAAGGTCATTTTGTTAGTCATAATCTAAATTTAAAGCAAAAAACATAAATGTATTTTAATATGAGTGATGGGCAGCAGATTTCACATCAAATTAAAGGGTATAAGACAAATATTTGCTCCAAATGAGGCCTTACTGGGGAACATGGGAGATCTAATGATGGGATTAAAGGAGACAAGAAAGGTAGAGGTGACAAGAAGGGGGGGGGGTTAAAATAGAAAAGAATGTAATTAAAGACACAGAACACAACAGTGTTTTTGGTAAAAATGAAGACGTCCCTCATTGGCTGCTCCACTTGCCTTTGGGTTGTCATGTGATCTGAAGTCATTGTCACGAAAATTAATCCAGGAGCTGAACCAGATCTCCAAAACCTTCACTGTTCAGTCCAACCAGCTCTACCTGCTTCCTCTCTGCTGGAGTTTATGTTGCATTTAGATGCTTTTTTTAATTGTTGAGCAAAAAAAAGAAAAAACAAATTTTAAGATTCTGAAGAAGAAAATCCCACCAGACTGTTAGGGTTAGAAATGACTTCAGTTCTTCATCAGTTTGGTAGAATCGAGTAACATCCAGTGCTGTGAAGTATTTACCAACTGGATTTCAGTCCAGACTCCAAAACTTTCATGTAGTTGTTTGTTTTGGTGGGATTTGAATCCGTGTTCTTCAGCAGAACCCAAGTTCCCTTGAGCTTAAAGGCATAATATGTAGAATTTTTCAATATTATGCTTTTTAATAATAAAGGGAGGGGGGTGGGGGTTGCACACTCGGGGACTGGCGTAACATTCATTTCACTCCCTGGGCTTTTGCTAGTTTATTTGACAGAGCACAGAGAAGCCATTTCAAAGTCAAACCTGAGCTAGCTTCTGCTAAAATAAACAAAGGGCAGCTTTCTCTCCCCTTGGAGTTGGAAAGCTGGACATTGAGTCTCTTGAAAGCTGTCGTTCTGTGTGACGGAGCAAGAAATGAGGAAATAAAAGCCATTATTTTCTACATAGTATACCTTTAAGGTTACAAATTGATGGTCGGGTATTGTCCTTCGAGATGTCCTCATGTTGATCAGAATTCATGGTTCCATCAACCGCAGCAAGTCATTCAGTTCCTGAAGTAGCCAAGCAACACCAGACCATCACACTCCCACCACCATGTTTAACTGTATGATGTTCTTGTTCAGAAACGCAGTTAGCTACAGCATAAACCCAATGTCATAAGATGCACATCTTGATAAAAGTTCCACTTTTGTTTTGTCAGTCCAAAAAGTAATTAAAAGGCTTTATGATGAATGGTTTTGGCCTCTGAACTCTCGCCTGGAGGCCATTTTTACACTGTCTCTCACCTAATATTGAGTCATAAACAGTCATTTGAGTCAAATGAGACCTGCAGTGAACTTCCTGGTTTCTTCTTTGACCTCCAGGTTGAGTCATCGATGAGCTCCTGGAGTCATTTTGATTGGCCGTACACATCTGGAACGCTTCATCCTTCCCTCTGACTGATGGAGCTCAAACACGTTTGTTCACTTAAAACACTTTCGTAATAGACCTTTGACCTTGCTGCATATTTTTGCAACATGATAATTTAATGCCTTAAAATTTGACACGTTAAAAAATGTTTTATTTCTGGTGGTAAAATTAAACCATGTGTCAGAAAAAAGTTGCATAAAAAAAAATAATCAAAAACTCAATAACAAACTTTTAGCTGAATAGTTAAACTGATCAATGCATTTTAAACTCAAATCAATTTTAGCAAATTCTGGGAGTGAAATGAAGGGAAACTGCACAAGCAATGCATTTATAATAACTGACAAATTACATTTCAAAGTAAAAGTTCACTCAGGTAACACACCTGTAGAATTAGAGCAATTCTGCTACAGAAATTTGACGACCTGGAGGCAAAGAATTAGATTCATAAACTGTTTTAAGTACTCTTATATTGTCAATAAAAAAATTAACTCAGATTTGTGTCAATTTCAATCAATTCCAAAAGTAAAAACAAAAAAAATCACTGAATTTTAATTTAATTTGCTATTGGTCCTTAAATCTACGCATCTCATACAACAGAAGACAGGCAGGTTTATCCATTATCTAACAATGTTTAATGACATTTTACTTAGTTAGATTAATTAGTTAACATTATACAATTCAATTCACCGACACACACGTGCCCTCACAAACATAAAATGGACTGTACAGCAGAAGAACTGTATGCTGCAGCAGCGCAGCGGGTAAAGACATAGGTCAAGTTTTGAGAATGAGTATATATAAAGTGAGTGTAGTTACACCCAAGTTTACACAAAGGTGTTTGTATATCTGTGTAACAGTAGAGAAGTCGAACTGCAGATGTAACTAGTGAGCGTGTGATGTCTTGTTGTGTATGAGTGTATGATATTTTTCTTATGTTTAGACAGTCCAGTCATATCAAACATTAATGACGGCCAGTTGTTTCATTATTCAACTTCCGTCGTCAGCATGTTTCACAGCATCGGGGGAAGCACTCCCTCAACTCCTTCTGTCTGCTCGACTCGAGATGAGACACACCTGCAGAGAAACAACAAAATACATCAGATTAACAAAGAGAGACCCACTATCCATCGATGGTTTCCAACCCGTGGGCTGATACTAGTCCGTGGGTCATTCAGTACCAGGATGCACAAAAAAGTAATTAACTCTTGACGCCTGTTTCAGTCACGACACGCAACACGAGTAAAAAAACAAACCTCATTCAAAAGTTTCATCAAATAATGTGCTTTAATTTATAACTCATATCTGATTCAGCACTGCACGCAACCCTGAACAGGAATAAACAGAAAATGACTGATGTCTGATTCAGCTCTTTGACGTGAACGAGCAACTTGTGCTTCACGTTTTGTTTTTCCCATTTTCTCTATAGTTTTAACTTCAGTTTTCCAGTGAGGAGACAGAAGAAGAGCCGACGTCTTCCAAGAAAAATAAAAAAACTGCATTTATGCACCAAACAATATCAGGAATCCATATTGAAATAGGATTCATCACGTACATCGAGCTCTGTAAGAACGGCTGAAGATCGGTGGCTTTAAAGATACGTTTGAGACAACAACTCTGCTGATGTTCTGGATTACAGTCATGGCAGAATACACAGACACCAAAACAGCACTGAAAACCCTGTTGCCATTAAACATCATCCTGTCTGCATAAGCTACAGTATTTTTAATTTTTTAACCAGCCGTATCATACAGTTTAATTAAAAGTGAAAAAAATCTCCTGTTACATCATAAACACCTGCAGCTAATAGTGCGTCCTGTATATACAAACCTCATTTTCTTTTTAAAGTTCACGTCTGTTGCTTATTTCAGGTCTGGAAAATACGGTGTGTATACATATATTTATATATATAGATATCAATGTTCTACTGTTTAAAAAATTAGTTTTTCTTAACGACTGTCCAAACTTACCTCGAATGAAGCATCAGTGTTTTAAAATAAACTCACAGACCTATTACAATCTATTTATGCTCCATTACAGTTTATGTTGTAGAAACACAATGAATATGTTAATTATTTCAAAATACACAATATTTATGACATGTTTGAAACTAAAACATCCAATATTTTATGTGCACAGAGCATTTAGGGTTAGTGGTGAGTCGAGTCCTGGGTGTTAAGGCCATTACAGGAAGTCACTGTTTCTAACAGAACCATCAGCTCTAGTTACACTTTATTTAGTAAACAGCTGTTCAAAGCTTACAAATGACATCACTCTGCAGCATAAACCTGACATAAATAACTCAAAACAACGTCTGAGGGATTTTTTTCTAATAGAATAATATTAATTTAAGTATTAAATTCATATAACTGATGCCAGCAACAGAACAAATTACACTCAGTAAGTCATGTTTAATCAAACCAAAACAATCCAGTGCTGCAGTTCTGGTTAGCAAAAGCCTCTATCCTGAGTACGTTCAATGAATCTCTGCTGCTGCAAACTAGATTTTAATCAACAGGCTTCTGCAGAAATTAACAATATTCTGAGGAGGAACTTCAACTGAAGCAGGTGTGCTGGAGCAAAGAAACCAGTAAAACATGCAGGACGGTGACCCTCAAGGACCAAACTAACTTTTCTGAGGTTTCTGTTGAATATTTTAGCTCAACAGGTGTTCTTACCTTAGTGGGTGTGAAAACACCCAAGTTCTCCCGAGTCCAAACGGCCTGTATCTGTTTCGTTACAGCTCCTTTGCTCATTAGTATTCATTAGCTCCCACAGTTGAAACCACGCGTAGCATGCTGCTGGCTAAAAGCTGTTAGCATAAACACGTATCAAACTGGAAGATACTCGCTGCACTGTTGCCATGCACCGCGGGGAAGGACACAATATTCTTTGCTCTCATAGGCTAGTTTGTTAGCCAATCTGAGTCCAGCAAATTTGCATAATGAATATTAATGAGTTGCTGCCCGAAGCTGGACGAAGCCAGCCGAATTTTCACGCAGACAGATTGAAAAGTCTGTTAATCAGTGTTTCCTAACATTTTAGATATAAAATGTTTCATATTACAGGTTAATATTTCAGAAATAACCACAAAGTCATGAAATTTGTGTGAAATGGTCTCTTTAAGGTCTGCAAGAGTGCCTCTTCATGCATTTGTAATAAACATGTATAATTTGAAAGCTGCTCTGTGTTTGATGTTTGAGCGTCAGTTTCCCTGTAATTACTGATTATAACCATTTAAATAAAACAGTATACTTGGAGCTTGTGGATCAGTTTACCTCACCTTCTCACCAGTCGTAACGTGGGCGGGTGTGGGGCTGACGGTGTCTTGGAGACTCATGTCGATGAGGGGGTGTTGAGCTGGAAGGGGCGGGGAGGGCCAGCTGCTGTCCTCCTCCACGGGGATCTTGTCCATATTCCAGCCCACGAGCATTTGGGGAAGTGTATCTTCCTGTCTCCCTCCGCCACTCCTCGTCAAACGCTGCAGCCTCACCTAACAACACAAAGGTATTATTTCCATTCAACTTACTTGGATTTCAAAAGGATGCTTCTATTTTCTTTAATAATATGAAAACTGGCCTTTGAAATTTACCAGCTTTACTTACTCTCCTCAAGGTTGATGAAGTCTTGCCGTTCCTCACGATCTCCAGTGCGGCGATTTCGTGAACGCTCCATTATGTGTGCACGCTCGCCGATATGGTGGCCGATGGCAAGGCGCTCGAAGCCGCTCTCACTGTCCCTCATCGACTGCCGTGTCTCACGAATCTGAGAGACAAAGTGACAAAAGACGAATTTACCAAACAAGCAGGATCCTGTGTGTTTGTATGGTAACTGTATTATTTCCACTGCACACAATGTAGTATTTATCATCATTACACTATCTGGAGAATATATATGTTCATGAGACAAAAAGGACATTATTGTGACAGAATAAACAGACTGTAAAATCCCAGAGTTTAATAATAAGGTCATCTTAATGATGGTAACTTTGTTTTTTAAGATGTAACAAGTTAAAAACTGAAGGGTTATCTCACCCCTCCAGGGCCTGTTCTTGTTTCGCTCATCTGCTGATAAACTTTAGGAGCCCCGACATCTGTAGACGAGTAGGAGATCACTGTTGAAGAAGAAAACGTTTGGCAGTTTGGTGTTCCAGTCATTCTTTCCTGTAAGGAGAAAGAAGATGTGACGACATGGTTCTCATATATAAACTACTGTATTTGTTTGTAGTTGGTAGACACTAATGCTTACCACATTTCCCATCATTTCCTCCATCATGCCAAACATATCCATGAAACCTCCCCCCTGCAAAGATTAAGAAGATTTTTGAAATTTGCATTTGCTTAAAAAAATCATTATAACAACGATATACAATTATCACACCCTAAAAAACACAGACTACTCTCTGATTATTATCTTCTGTGCTTTTTTTCACCTTATTTTAAACTAATTTAACACCATAAATAATGAGTTGATACAAATTTAGGAGTCGCTGTGACCTTGTAGATTCTATTTTAGATTCACCAACTTGATTCAACAGATTGAAAAGAAAAATATTCCCCGAATTTCTACAGTCACATGATACACAAAATCTGATCTGTGCAATTATTAAAGGATGTCACTGAATCTGTGACTTACCATTCCCATCATGCCAAATGGAGCTAGTGGGCCAGCCTGGAAAAAAAAAAAAAAAACATGAATGCCGTAAATTCAATATATAAATCAAAAATAAACATTATAATAAAGTAATTTAGAAATCACATAGTCTAATAACCCAGCAGTCTGTTACCGGTCTGCGTGCTGCTCGATGTGGCTGCATCTGGGGCGCGAGAGCAAACGGATCCACGGCAAACGGTCCAAACATACTTCTCATTTGGTGCCTGTGAGCAGCAAATGGATCCCTAAAAGAAATGGTAAGTTTTCAGTCAAATTAATACAAGGTTAAAATGATGCATTAATCAAAGGAGATAGAAAAAGCCAATTTATAATCAGCTGAGTTTCAGCAGCTGATAATCTGAGACACTTGATTAGATAAAGCATGACTATGCTGTACTACTAGTCATGATTTTTCTTTAAAAAAAAAACAACAACAACAACAAGCAAATCAGTATCAGACCTGCAATATTTACTTATTTTGGGCCAATAAAATAAATAAAATCTAAGTGACGAGGGACACAAGATGAGGTGTGTGAGCTTCATCTAAAACAGCTCTCCTAACAAACACATTGTCAGCTGCCTGGATGAATGAATGAATATAAAACATTCTGAAGTATCCATCCATCCACTATCTATACCTATTTATTCCTGTTTATGTCCTGTTATTCCTGCGCTCGAGGTAGGGTTACACCTTGACAGGTCATCAGCCCATCACAGGGCCACATATAGATAAACAACCACTCACGCTCACATCTGGGAACAATTTAGAGCTGCCAATTTACATCATGCATATTTTTGGGAAGAAACCTAAGTCCCTGGAGAAAACTATGTATACATGGAAAGAACATGCAAACTCCATGCATGCATGGATGCACGCATGGCAGCAGCGCTACTCACTAAACCACCATGTGGACCATTCTGAAGTATTAGGCTTCGTAACTTAGACTGATTTTAACTCTGATCAGAAAAAATGAGTTTCAGAAGACTAAAATCAGGTTGAACCAACAAAAAATAAACACACACAGTTCAACTCCAAACCTTATAATAAATTTAATTTTGTTCAATTTACCTATGTAAAACTAAACTAATCAAGTATCTCAAGTTGGTTTTAGAAGTTAATGATTGTATTTGAAGTTTGATGCTGTAATAGATACATTTTTGGTTTAGAAACTAGAAAAATGTCTTGAAACTGTGAGAGGTATGAGGTATCCAAAGTTCAGATTTACAGAGCAATACATCAACAAATGTCTTTATTTTCAACTCATCATGTAACAGATACTGAAACATAACTTGTCTAAAGATTCAGAGTTTTTACAGTAACTCAGAAGAAGAAATCCGCATTTAGAACAGTCTTACTTCAGAGAACAAACAGTGTATGTAAATGGCCTGGAAAAGACTAGAAAAGTCTCGAAATATGTCAACAATCAAACCACAAAGGGCCTAAGAAGTTATTTCAGCGATAAAGGGATGGATAGAGTTGAACGCTGTTATTTGTTGCATGTGGCTTCATCACTTTTAGAAGCAGACAGCTTGTTTTTCCTGGTGGTTTATTGTCTATCTAATATGGTGGCCCTGATTAGGCCCCCAACACAACTGGCTAAAATATCCAAAGGTAGGCTACCTGCTTCCATGATCAGCCAAAAAGCACGAGTTTACACGAATAAACGCCGCTTTCCAGCACATACAAAGCACAATACCAAAACAAAATGTGATAGATGTCAGTACTTACATCATATAGGGGTCGTCATCAACGTCATTCAAGAAGCGAAACATGCTAGGTGATTTAAATCAGCTGGCCTGAGCTAGCCAGCTAACCAGCAAAGCTGTGGTTGAAAAAGAGTAACAGTCTCAGGTTGGAGTCAGGCTGAAATGCTGGACCTTTTGTTCATTTATTACTTCTCAATAAATGATGATTCTAGCTTTCTATCCCACTACACAGTAAATTCCAGAAACCTAGAGAAAAACATGAAAAACGGAAGTCAGTCTGCTAACAAAGGGAAGCACGAAACACCGCCGCTATTAAGCTAGCATTAAAGCCAGTAATTACAACTTCCGGATTTTTAGCTTTCAAAGTAAAGTAGTTCCGAAAGCATTTTCATATCAATCTTAATACAAGACTAGTATGTTGGACTAAAAACTAATACATTTCAACATGTTACAAATTACATTAGCCACACTAGCAATACATGATATATTGCTTACAGTTTTTTACATTTCAGAAAAAAAGGAAACATTTATTGTGAAAACGGAAATGAATGATACCTAAAACAAATGCATCTCCTTAAATATTAACTGTAGCTTTTTCATAAAAAAAGTGAAAAAAAAAATGCATCAGCCAGTTTAAAGAATTTCTTATTATCTTGTGTTAACAGCTTGGCGTTTCACACAACAGAACTGGACAAAATACAAATACAATCCCATGCACTGTACTCTCAAATTGATACATACAATGGAAAGTAAAGATGTGAAGTAAAAATTAAATATTCTAATTCTAAGGAATCAAATGAAAACAAACTACAATTCAAAGCCGCAAATGCAGTTTGCTGGATATAAAATAAATGTGTACATGGTAAGTGGCAGAAAGAAGAAAACTCAAAAGTGTCACAGCAGATTTTTCAGTAATCAGTTGTATAATCAGTGGAATAAGTAAATTATTAAAACAAGGTATAATGTTAAAACAAGGACGCGTGTCTGCCTGTTTGCTCTGAAACATGAGTAATAAATCCATATAGCCCCACAGTCTAGAAAATAAAGTGATCTTTAAACCCGGATATAACTCACACCTGACCTGCTGGCAACTAAACGGTGAGTAGAGCTCAAAAACAGTCTCAGGAAAAAGTATTTTTATTAACTAATATTATCAAGATTTGCACTTGTTTTGATTCAAAATATTAGTAATGCCATGTAGCAAAGAAGAACTACACAAAAAGAGAAAACAGAGATTCAGGAATTTGTTAACAGCTCACGGTTATAATCTGACAGAAGAGAAGGTTAAAAAAGAAAAGATAATACACATCAGACGAGAAAAGCTCTAATAAAAAAAATATAATAAATGATGGACTGGAATTCGAATCTTGAATAAGATCACAGAATAAAACATAGGTTAAAGGAATGAAACTTAGTCATTGTGTCACAATGAATCACTGTGACTGCTAAAAGTTATAATATGTTGAAAATGGATTAAAGAAAAGCAAAATAAACAAGGAAGCAATTTAAATGTGAGGAATCCCATTACAAAAAGAAAGAAGCTTTACTTTACTTTTATGTTCAGCATCACATGACAGAATATATTGTATTTGTTTGACATCATTTTTAACCCCCTACTGTCTGAATTTACAGTGAGGCAAAAAAAGTATTTGGATTGTGCAACTTAAAAAACAAGCGAGAGGGCTGTAATTTTCATCACATGTACATTTTAACTATGAGAGACAGAATCTGGAAAAAAATCAGTCAATATGTTTGTATATTCTTGTGGAAAATAAATATTTGGACACCTACCAACCAGCAAGAATTACGGCTCACACAGACTGTTTACGTCTTCTTTAAGAAGCTCTTCCATCCTCCACTTGTTACCTGTATTAATAGCAAGTACTTGAACTGGTTATCTGTATAAAATACACATGTCCACACCCTTGAACTGTCAGACTGCAACCTCTCCACCTTGGCCAAGACCAGAGAGATGTCTGAGGACACCAAGGACAAAACTGTAGACCTGCACAAGACTGGATGAGCTAGTCTACAAGCAGCTTCAATGGATCAACTGTTGGTGCAGCTGTTAAAAAAATGGAAGAAATAAAAGATCACTGACAATCTCCCTCAACCTGAGAGAGACTCCATGCAAGATCTCATCTAATTGGGTATCAATGATCCTGAGACCAGCGAGGGATCAACCCAGAACTGCATGATGACCTAAAGAGAGCTGGGTCCACAGTCACATTGGTTACCATCATCATGGATTCCAATCCTGCAGTGCCTGAAAGGTCCCCCTCCTGAAGCAGCACATGTCCAGGGCCGTCTGAAGTTTGCCAGTGACCATCTGGATGATCCAGAGGAGAACTGGGAGAAAGACATGTCATCAAATGAAACCAAAATAGAACTTTTTGTTTTAACCTGCTGTGTTTGGAGACGAATGATGAGTGACATCCCAAGAACAACAGACTCATTATGAAACATGGGGGTGGAAGCATCATGCTTTGGGGCTTAGGAGACAAGACAATTTGTATTACAAAGAGGATGAATGGAGCTATCTATCATGAGATTTTGGTCAAAAACTTCATTCCTTCAGTAAGAACATTGAAAATGAAATGTGGCTGTAACTTCCAGCATGACAATGACCCCAAACGCATCACCCAGGTAACTAAGAAGGGGCTCCATCAGAAGCATTTCAAGGTTTTGGAGTCAGTCTCAAGATCCTATAGAAAAATCTGGAAAAACTATGGAAACTAAAAAAAGTACAATTAAATGAGAATTTATGATAACAATTCTGCACTTTTTACTCTTAATTTCTGTGTTTTATTGTAGATGCAGGTTGTTAAATGTGTTTTGGTCGGGGACGGTGATTGTGAAAAGACCCGTTTACTGATTAGCTACACAACCAGCAAGCCTTCAGAATATGTTCCAACAGTGAGAAGATATAATAAACACTAACATGATCTTTGGTTTTATTTCTTTAAGATTAAAATACATTTAGCTCATGTGCTGATTTAACAACTTTTTTCCTTTTTCTACATGTTCAAAGGTGTTTGATAATTACTCCGTGACGGTTTTGATTGGGGGAGAGCCGTACACACTCGGTCTCTTTGACACAGCAGGTAAATGTTTTTTCTGACATAATTCTTTGAATTTAAAATTAACTTTACTCTCCTATTTCTGTCTTATGCTCGATGCCTTCAGCTAATGAGGATTACGACAGGCTGCGTCCACTCAGCTACCCACAAACAGATGTTTTCCTCGTATGTTTCTCTGTTGTTTCCCCCTCGTCATTTAACAACGTCAAAACAAAGGTCGGTTTCTTCATATTTGATGAGTTAGAATGGATGAAAATTTGCCTTTTTGTAAATATGAACTAAAAGGGTGATACTGTTTTTATTCCCACCAACATCTAATAAAATCAAATCAGGATTAACTCCTTTCATTTTCATTTGTTTATTTATTCCCAGTGGGTCCCAGAAATTTCTCACCACTGTCCACACACACCCTTTCTGTTAGTGGGGACACAAACTGACCTGAGAGAAGACAGTGACACTCTGGAGAAACTGGCCAAGAACAAGCAGCTCCCCATTAATGCTGAGCGCGGCAAGAAGCTGGCACGTCAGCTCAGAGCCGTCAAATATATGGAGTGTTCTGCACGCACACAGGTACAGACCAAAACGTACAACCACTCACTCATTATCAGAATAAGCAGCTAGATGCTATTTTCTAATGATTTTTTTCTTTTGTCACAGGAAGGACTTAAAAATGTGTTTGATGAGGCCATCCTAGCAGCTCTAGAGCCTCCTGAGATTAAAATCAAGAGAACATGCATTCTTCTATAAAGAAATGCTGATGTGACAGATGTAATGATTAAAAAGGTTTTACTAACAGGAAGCTAAATGTTTATATATCTTTAAACAAAATTTAAGAACTGGATATGAATTTAGATGCATTCTGACACGTTCAAACCAAGTTTGAATATTTACAAATCTTCCAAAAAGTGTAATTTGTGTCTTTTTGGCTTAATAGAAAACAGTAATCTGTGCTGTAATATGTGTATTGAATGTTTAATCCTAATCCATGTTTTCATTTTTTATTATAATTTTTATTATAATGGTAATATTTTAGATGTAATCTTGACAGAGATTTTAAAAGTACCTCTCAGAAAGTGTTACACAATGGACTATTGTTTGTGAATATGGGTTTGACTGGTGGATTTTAACCATCAAGAACTTGTTTTATTTTTATTTTGAAATGTTTGCTGCAAGATGATTTCACAAGTATAAATTATAATTGTTCCCAGCGGACATTCAACTGACGTTAAATGTTTAAATGCTGTTGAAATTAGGTCAGTTTACGACCAACTTTAATTCAACATCCAAACAATGTTGAACACCAGATGGTTGAAGCGGTGTTGTTAATTCATATTCAACGTTCAAATTTCAACAGTTTTTGAGTTGTATGTCAAATCAACATTATTTTTACAACTATGACTCCTAAATATTTTGTTTAAATATATCAGTCAAATACAATACAATAATTTGTATTATTTAGTTTTGACATGTTTTGTTTTTCTTTAAAAGTTTATTCCTTTTTTCTGTGTTTATTTTGGTTGTGAGAATTGGAGTCGGTGTTAATAAGTTTATGCTTCTGCTTATTGCTTTTCAAGCACATCACTGGAGGTAAATTGTCTTTTTAAATATGGTGACATGGTTCAGACAAATACATCACTGTGCAAAGGCTACATAATAAGATGATTTCACAATAATAAATTGTTTATTTTTATCCATTTTAAAATTGTGAATCACATCAATATTTGCTGTGAACACCAGTTTCCTTTTAAACAGTGTTGGTTCCACAAAGTCAGGGATTTTTTGGGGTGCAGCTGTTCCGATGAGACAAACGTAAATATTGCTGTAGTTCTGCTTTAGTTGGTTAACTGAAAAGCTGCAGAGTGAAACAATCATGGAGAATTATCCTTCATGCAGACCTGAGCTCAATGTCATTCATTATATTGAGGAGAACATGAAGAGACAGAAGGCCACAGAAAATTTGGAGATATTTCTCCAAGTACTGATTGAGTTCCTTCATAAACTGGCAGTGCATGAAGTTGTAATGCTGTTTTAAAGTTACAGCTGCTCACTCCAAATATTCATTTCATTTAAATATTTTTCACTGCTTAAAACTTTTGCAGAGTAGGCTACTGTAAATAAATAAAATAATAATAAAAACTAAGGTGCTGATTTCTGGATGTTTTTTCTCATATAACATTTAAACAGAGTTGCGTTTTGAATGTTGATAATTGAGACAGACAGCTGGATGATATAGTTTCCTGATTGACCAGAAGGTGGCGGTATTTCCGTTTCCCTTCACGAGCTGCGGCTCGTGAGATTTGCGGCTGCGCACAAACACATTCGAGCAAGAAACCCGGATGCAACCAACGCCTAACCTGTCGGCAGAAAAACGGTGAGTAGATGAAAAAAACTGATTTTAGTAAACTTTTTAATAAACAGTGACATTATGAGACGCATAAATAAAACTCTTCCTTTAATAATACGAAGTTTTTACAAAGGCGTAACGCTTGTTTGTCAGTAAACAAACTTTAGCGGTGTAAGAAGTTTCCTGTTATCTTGTTGGTTGTATGTATTTAGAAATAAACTTGTCACGATTTGCCAGTTTTCGCTGCTTCTTCTGATAGTTACGATTACAATTTTTTTGTTTAAGTTGTCATTATGGTTATAAATTGACTTTTAAAAAGTTTCTCAGTTCACTGTCTGAGAAACCTTTTTCTGACGCTGTAACTTTAAATCGATTCTCGGCTTTAACTGTAGTTTTAGATCATATATAGCGTTAAAATGTGAGAAATTTGGGCTTTATATGTTGGTAGGTTTCAGATCTCGGTTTTTTTTAGTTCTTCTTTAGCGGAAGTGTTTTCAGTATCACATGTGGGCCTTCGTCTGGCTGTCTTTTTGAACATCTCTGGTATGTAACTAATGCGGAAGTGATTCACTGTCATTAGTAATATTTGTTCGCACAAGTCTGACTTTTGTTTTCTCGCCGTTTTTTCCATTGAACGGAGAAGCATTTTCACCCTTTACAAGCCTTTTTTGTTTAACTACAGTTAAAGAACCTGCCACAAATCTACCTGAAGTTATAAACCAGTTCATAATGCAGGAAAGGCTTTATTTTCTTCTCAAGTTTATAATAAATTATTAATTCTTACCAGTAATAATAAAAGCCAGACTTTCCTTCAGTAGCCGAATAAAACCAAATATAATAAATATCATTATAAATAAATATTGTTATTTATTGACTAACTGGAAGAATATTTGGTTTGTTAAACATCCTGTCATTAAAGTTATTAATCCTCTTCCATCTAATGGTATAAACAGATTGACAACCCAACAGAATGTCAAATCAATGTGTTAAATTAAAGCTCTATAATTAAGTCAGAAGTAGAATATTTTCCTTATCTGTATATTTAAGTAGTATAGTATTTAAATGTTTATGTAATCGTGGTACTTTTTCCTTTTGATGCTTATTTCAAATGTAAAGTCTAGTAGAAATGCAAATACAGTCCTTTTATCTCAAAATGTTGTTCACTTTTTATTTTTAAACAATGATCTGTTAAGATCAGAGTGAAGTTGCTGCTGGATTTGTGGCAGGAGTTTTTTTTGGGTTCCTCCAGGTTTTTTCAGACTTCTGCTTGAGGAGTCACAGATTTTACTAATTTCTAATTTCACAGAATTTTCAAATACACTCCAACGATCTTTTCTGTGATCATTTCCATCTTGTTTTGAACAATGAGGGCCAGCTGAATATGTCTTATTAATGCAACTTAACAAAAAATTGTTTCACAAAAACGTTCCCAAAGAAACGATGCATCAGGTGATGGTCATTTGATGAATATGCACCTGAAAAACAGGCAGCAGAATGTTACCTGTTTAAAAGCATCAAATTAATTTAACAAAAAACTAATTAATCATAGACTTTTTCTTTCTTAATGAAGTTTTTTTTACCGTTTTATATGTCACATTTGTCTATAAACACAACTTTGTTTATACCAAAGTAAGTAATGTGTCAAATGTTTAATAAAAATATACCAGTGGGTAAAATGCTGTCACATATAATAAATAAGACAAAGATGAGCCTTAAATATAAGATTAAATTATATTTTTTTCGTGTGTATACAATGCAGCTTTTTTGTCTGTAAATAAAAACAATTGTTTTATTTATAAAAATAAAATGGTTGTTAATCTCATAGTTCTAATCTAAATAATATGATGTATAGAACAGCCTGAATGTACAGTCTAATATCAGTATATGAAATAAATTAATTTACATTTCCTATGTAAATATCACAGATTTATTCCAAATAAGCAGAAGATATGAGTCACTTAATTTTTCCTGTTTGTTTTCCACTGACATCTCGTAATAGCGTTAATAAAGATGCGCCAGTTTATCTGTTAATTAATAAAAACAGCTGCTTTTATTCACCAATTCTGATTGTTACTTAAGCAGTTTCAACATTTTCAGCCTGTATGTAAGTTCCCTTTATAAGGATTAAAAATAATCTGCAGATGAATCAGCATTTCTCCGTCAGTCTTCACAGTTCCTGCTCGCTTGACCGCTTGCTTGTAAATATTCGTCTTTTGTTTAATCAGCTGTAAAAGAAGCCATGATGCTTAATGTCTGTTTGGTGTTTGTTTTTACTGCTGATTCTGTTTTTAAATGATTTTGTGTGTTTTATTGTAGATGCAGACTATAAAATGCGTAGTGGTCGGGGACGGTGCAGTGGGAAAGACCTGCTTACTGATCTCCTACACGACCAACAAGTTCCCCTCAGAATATGTTCCAACAGTAAGAAGATTTAATACAGATTGATTCACGGACTCTTTCACTGCTATTCTTCATGTCTGTAATACTTTTTTCTTTTCATGTTCAAAGGTGTTTGACAATTACGCCGTGACGGTTATGATCGGGGGAGAACCGTATACGCTCGGTCTCTTTGACACAGCAGGTAAATATCATTGAATTCTTTCTTCTGTCACGGCTCCATCAGTTTGTAATGAATCTAAAATGTCTGTGTTGTTTGTCTCGTACTCGTTCACCTTCAGGTCAGGAGGATTACGACAGGCTACGTCCTCTTAGCTACCCTCAAACAGACGTTTTCCTCGTATGTTTCTCCGTCGTCTCCCCGTCATCATTTGAAAACGTCAAAGAGAAGGTCAGTTGTCACGCCGACGTTTCGATCAGAACTTTTAAAACTGATTGAAAGGCTCTTAATGTTGACGTCACACACGTTTTTACCTCATTGAAATCTCACAGCTGGTAATTGCAGGTATTTCAAATCATTCTTCTCATTTTAATCATTATTTTCCTGGTGAAGCAAACAGAAATGTTGCAGTTGCACCTTGTTTTTTTACCCTTTAAGGAGTTTTTTTGTTGCTAATTTGATCTATAATTGTTTTATTAAAGAGGCCCTTCCATTAAAAACGTTTTTTCTGAGATTTCTGTTAAATATTTTAGCTCCACATGTGTTCTTACCTTTATAGAGGGTGTTAAAGCAGGTCAACAACTTCTCTTTCAGTTTTAATCTCTCAAACTACGCAGGTGGTGATAAAACCCGAGTTCTCCCAAGTCCAAACGGCCTGTATCTGTTTCATCACAACTCCTTTGTTCGTTAGTATTCATCAGCTCCCGCAGTTGAATCCACGCCTAACAAAAGCTGTAGCATAAGACATATCAAACAGCAAGAGACTACGTGTGCTGTTGCCATGCGCAGCGGGGCAGGAAACAGTATACCTTGCTCTCATAGGCTAGTTTGTTAGCCAATCAGAGTCCAGCAAATTCTAATAATGAAGATTAATGAGTTGCAGCTCGAAGCCTGACAAAGCCAGCTGAATCTTTACACAGACAGATTGAAAGGTCTGTTAATCAGTGTTTCCTGACATTTTTTAGATTCAAAATGTTTCATATTACTGGTTAATACTTAAGAAATAACCACAAAGTCCTGAAATTTGTGTGAAATGGCCTCTTTAAGGAATTGAGACACTGAGGTTTTTGATGTTGTTGTGTACAGAACTTTCTGTCAGACTTTAGAGCCTTGAATGATGATTGTGTTGATCGGTAGGCGGTGCTCAGCTCCTCTGCTGTCATTTTCAGTTCTCTGTATTTAAGATTATTTCTGGACTTTATTCTTGTGATTAAAAGAGATTCTCAGACATTATAGAAAGTGACTTCCCAAAAATATTAATACAACAGTGTTACAACCAGTTTGTGAAGTAATTGTTGTTTGGGTTTGTTAGTTTTAGATATTCAGACAGGTGCTTCTTTACATATTAAATACACATGAGTACACATGTACATGCATGTTAACGTATTTAAAATAGATCTCGTAAGGCTCAAGGTCTTGCTGACATGCCGCTTGAATTTCAGACATGTTCAAGTAATTTGCACAACAGATGTTTTCTGAAAATAACCACAGAGTCATTGTGCATGTCTGGAACTCGTCGCCATTGTGTCTCAGATTTAGTTTCCGTGAATCAGAAGTGCAAGAACTCACGAGACGACTTTGGGAGGGAAATGCAACCAAACTGGGAATAAAATGATAAATAATAATAAAAACTGAGACATCATGAAGGTACTTTGGGACTAAACTGCAAAGAAGACAGTTGTATTGAGTGCTGTGGTTTGTTTGCGTTTACATCACAAACCCACGGGATCCAGAAACAGGATCCATGAACAGGTTAATATAGGGTTGTGTTAGCAGCACCTACACCAGACTTTCTCACAGTGATTCTCCAGTGTTTTCATCTGTTAGTAACTTCCTTTCAGATTCTGTCTCCACTGTAGCTTGTAAAATCTGAAACCTGAAGTTTTAGCTCAGAAATAGGTTTTATTGTTCAAACATACAAGATTCAAAGTAAAATATCCATTTTCTATACCTGCTTGTTTTTGTACAGTGTGGGGGGGGATGTGACACACCTAAATGCAAAATCTGTACTGGCAAATCCATAACAGCACATTCAGGTGACGTGAGAATCTGTAGCTTGTATAAGGTCTCGTCTTTGTTCACAGTAAAACTGAAACAGAAGTATCAGTTTCAGTTACTATTAATTACTGTAGAAGAAGGAAAACTACAGAACTTTACTGCACTGCATCATTAAAAAGAAACAAGATTTGACCTTTGTGCAAATACAAAAGATGAAATCTGAAGTAACTTTTAAGCTTGCGTCTCATCGAGCTGCTGATGCTGTTTGTGAGAATGTTTCCAAAATGTTCTACAGGAGCTTGCAGTTTCATCTGTGAGTCACTTAAAACAAAAATAGTTGCAGAGTCGTCGTGCGTGTCTGGAACTTGTCTGAAATCCTTCTCAATGTAACTTCCATGAGTCAGATAGTGTGAGACAACTTGTTTAAATAACATGAGTGTCAAATGTGAACAAATTGAGACGTAAATGAGACACTTTAAGACAAAATTGCAACAAGAAAATTTGCACAATATGAAGGACATATAATAAACTTGTAACCTCCTGATTCAGTGTGAGTCCAAATGAAAATGTGCATATACTAAATGTACTTATATGTAAACTCAGTCACTAAATCCAGTCCTGTTTCAGCACACTTTAGTTAAATGACCTCATCAACATATCGAGTTCCACAGAATCCTGTTACTCCTTTCACTTGAATCTGGCGTGTCGAGCAGGAACTCAAACACACAGAACTCGGGATTCTGAGAATCTAAATTCAGGAGGTTTTTTTGTAAAAGTACTTTAAAAAAATTGTGCATATTCTTCCAAAAATATTCATTTTTTAAAAAATGCTGATGATGTAATTCTAAAGTAATGCACAGTCTATCTATGGATTTCAAATTTTTAAGATTTTTGGTGGATTATTATTGATTAAATACGAAAATAATTAAGATGGACTCTCACTATCTTTTAGATGTTTAACACATGAACTAGTAAAAATTTTGCTTTAAATAATAAAATAATTGCAGATACTGTTTAATAAGTCCATGACTCCCTTCACAGGACAGGTTAGATACCTGAATGACACAAACTTAACCCAGATCTTTACTAACCTGTTATTTGTAGTGGGTGCCAGAGATTTCTCACCACTGTCCAAGCACACCTTTCCTCCTCGTGGGCACACAAGTCGACTTGAGAGAAGACAACAACACCGTGGAGAAGCTGGCGAAGAACAAACAGCGCCCCCTGTTCCCCGAGAGCGGCGAGAAGCTGGCACGCGAGCTCAGAGCCGTCAAATACGTGGAGTGCTCTGCGCTTACACAGGTACGTCCCAAAAACTTAAAACCACATTTTAAACTGCTAGTTTTTCTTTTATGATCTGTTTTTAAAAAAAATCTTCTCCCAATTATTTGTCTTTAAACAGCGAGGACTTAAAAATGTATTTGATGAAGCCATTCTGGCAGCGCTGGAACCGCCTGAGACCAAAACTAAGAGGAAGTGTGTTCTTCTATAAAACAAAGTCGAATCAGTGGGAGATGTAACGTGTTAGAAAATGGTATAAAAAAAAACAAAAGGATCAATCTATTTTGTTTTATTAAATAAAGGACCAAAGGAGATCAGATGTACAGTGCTACTGAGATTTATTCTCTCCCCGAGGTGTTTTAATGACTGCGCCTTTAAAACAAACTTTGAAATAAGTGCGTCTTTTGTTGACTTAAAAAAAAAACAAAAAAACTACTGTATTCTGTATTTTTGATATTCAGGTGTCCTGTCATCTGCGCCTGTGATTTTTCTTTTTCTTTTGTTTGTTTTTTTTCTAGAGAAAAATACTTTTATTGTGAGCGTCGTAGTGTTTAGTTAAAGCAATTTTGGGAGGTCAGTTAAGAAACAGACATGTTAACTGGTACTCCTTTTTTTTTTCTGTTCCAACTGGACGAGATTCACTCCAAATAAACCCGTCACATTAACTCCCAGTAACGTCCCGGAGGAAAACAAAAGTTCCACTTCTGTGATGTTCTTCTGTTTATGTGCGTTTTAAGAAATACGTCATGCTGTTCTGGGAAATCTTGTTAGCTTTTTTTGATTTAAAAACTTGAATTTTTATTCTATCCAGATTCTATTTTTTATTGTTCGAGGAGCACCAGTAATGGATAGAATGAGAAAATATTTTTCATATTTTTGATAAATGTTAATCTGGAGAGATGCTGAGGAGAACTCTTTCTACTGTATTTCTGGGTGTTTATAATCATTGGATATTTTTAATAAAAAGCTTTTACCAAAAATAAAAGGAGACGTGTTTTACCTATTTATCTGCTTCAGCGTGTTCAAACTAACAGCCATTCACTATCTTTCTCTCTCACATACACATTGAAACCTCCACATACACAAAACGAACACACAGAAAGGTCTCGGGTGTCAAACCTGCAACCTTCTTGTTGTCTCAGACGGCTGATTGTCTCGCGTTTCATTGTGGAAAGTTCTCACATGATAAATGTTTTGCTTTTTTTAAAAAAAAAAAAATCATTTTGAAAGTTTTCTTGTTCATAAGCAGAAATTTACAGCAACACAGTCGAACTGGTCACAGCAAAGAGTAAAAATGTTCAAGTTGTTACATTTGGAGAGGTGATTTGACATCTTTAGATGGTTTATCTGAGATAATTAACATTGGAAGTTTCTCCTCAGAGTTAATCAAACGGTTGAGAGTCCATCTACCTGCACAGTGATGCGTGTTATTCAGTTTAGGCTGCCATGTTGTATTTTATGAACCAGAGACTGTTACAGAGATGTAAAAGTGAATATCCCACTTACTCACCAGCTCACACTTATAGTGTTTATATATCAAATAACTAATTACAATCAAACATATTAGAAAAATGAATATGTGAACATTTAACAGCATTTAACACCTGGAAAAATGATCTGATGTGAATTACATTTATTTCTTAAGGGTTTGGGACTTAACACACCGCAGCCAGACACAAGGGTGCACTGGTTTTATTTTGGCTTCAACTTCCCTGTTACGTTCCCTTGTCCAGGTGTTGGTTAAAAAAAAAAAAACTTTTTTCCACTAAATGCATATTCCCTCAAACATTTTTATTTTACACTTTGTTTGAACTCAGGAAGCTTCTTGGATGACAAGCTAAACATCTTTAAAAAAATCAATAAATCCGGGTTTGAATCCTCCATTTGAACCTGGATGACTGAGAACTTTCACCAGCATATCCACAAAACATGACGCGCATCATCAGAGCACATCTCTATATCACAGTTACATCCTGTTACTTCTTATTTTACAATCAGTACTGCTTGAAAAAATGATATAGGTGCATACTAAAGCTCTGCAGTCACGTTGTTGGCCCAGGTTCCACATGCACTCTGTATTGATCTAATAAACTAACTGTAAAGGTTTGAAAACAAAAAACAGACGCGTTGTTCTACAAATATGTTCCAACAGACCCTCAAGTCTAAACAAGCGTAAATTATCAACAGTCAGAATGTTACAGTTTTGATATTTAAGCTGTTCACCGTGTATAAAAACTGGTCTTGGAATGAAAAACATGCAGTTTACTTGATTCTACAGAGTTCCAGAAGTTATCAGACGTTTTACTGAATAACTTCAAATCTGCTGTTTCCTTTAAACGACTACCAAAAACCTCAAAACTGTCATAAGTTGTTTTAGACAAACCATGTATGTGTTACATTTCTTGAGCTCTCCAACAGAACATCTTCACACGATTCTGAAGGGGGAAACACAAGTACAAGTTACACTCGCTGCTCGAGGCTGATGCGAAGAAAAGACTCTGACAGACCAATAAATAAACCGACCGGAATCAAAAAGAAAACATAAATACAGTAACATGTTACTTTGAAACACAATAAAAAGTTTTTGTATGGTAGCACTTTTAAAAATGGTGGCGATGTTTCTGTTAGTTGTGGTTAAGTTCGGCTTTAAAAGCTTTGTCATGTGATTGAGTTACTGCCCGTCTTCATTTTAATGTGGTTTTAATCTGAGCATCAGTTTAAAATAAGAAAACTGGACTTTTGTCTGTCCTTTTCTTTTATTCTCTTTTTTTTTCTAACATGTGATTTTGCAGCTTTTACATCAGCAGAGTCTAATCAAAGTGTGATAACTGGTTAAAGTGAAACTGAGTTTGCTGATCCGTGTTGGTGTTGTGTCCTTCTGTTGGCTTGTTGAGGTCATTCTGCTTGTTCTTCCTGGTTCTGTTTGAGTCTTCATACTCTACAGGTGTGAATAGTGACCGTATTCTTGCACTGCTGGCAACGGACCGAGCAGCACCAAGAGAACTTGCAGGAGCAGCGCTGCACCACCTCGGCCCGGCCCGCTCTGTACCCTGGTCCACAGCACACCAGCTCACAGCCATCTGGCGCCAACCGAGACGTTCCTGAGGGTGTTTATGAAAAATGGCTGCATCAGTTTCTGAATTCTTATTTATCTGCATGATTATTTATCAGGATTTTTGTGAGTGTTGGGTTGATTTTACCGTTGCATCTCCGTCCAGCAGTCCCAGGGATGCCATTTTCAGGGTCGAGATGACAGAAATCTGGGGAGGGGGAGAGATACACAAGGTCTCTGGCGGCAGGAGGTTTGACATGAGGGTCACGGGGGAGCAGAGCGGGTCTGGATCCAATACGAGTCAATCGAACCTTAATGGACAACAACATTAAATCAAGTTAGCATTCAGCTTCCAATTCTTATTCTAACCTGGGAAGCAGGAAGCATGTTCTGATACCTCTGTGGCGCCATCAAAGCGTTCCTTAAGCACAACGCCAACACGTCTGAATGGAGGCATGACCTTCCAACAGGTTTTTAACTCACAAGAGCCAGAAACGCCATGACACTTACACTCCAACTGCATATTGTGTAGGATGGCCTAACGATGAGAAGAATGAACTGTCACACAGTCTCACATATAAGAATCAGAAGTGATGCTGATGCTGCCAACCTTTCGACCAGCTTCATTGTTGTGGAGGTTCATGAGCGGGCGGCCTGCTGACAGCCCCTTGGCCCTCTCTGGTTCATCTACAAATGTTTGGGAGAACGCCACGCCATATGACAGGTTGTCACTGCACCCCGACCACTGGAAACCTGACGAGGAAATCTGCGTTACTGAGAGACTTTCAAACCTGTGATTTTAAAATCCTCTCCCGTCTTGTTTAAGTAAAGTTTATTTCTTCTAGCTAAAAGGAAACCTCCTGCTGAAGTGAATAATGGATGCTTGAACGTTTCCACCAACAAACAGCTGCTGCAGCAGCTGTTTTCTGCTCGGTGCGACTCAGAGTGGATTCTGAAACAGAGACTGAGCTCACCTTCGGGGCTGACACCCCTGACCTTCCTGTCACAGCCGCACCTCTCCAGCTCCCCGCGGGTGCACGCTCGGGTCACAGCCACTGCCATGGCTGCTGAGGACAAAGCGTGCACGAAGGCTGCCTCACGAGTGCCTGAAACCACATCAGAGACATCACTAAGAAATTCTTCTTTTAAGGTTAATAAAAGTTGTTCTCTGAATGAAAGTTTTAGTCGAATGTACCTTGATTCATCACTCTACCGAACACGTTGATCCCACGTGGAGTTGTGGAACAATTCCAGCGGCGATTCCTGAACTGGTGCTGACACTGAGTTAAACAGTTAACACCCGTGATAGACTGAGACACAGTAACAACACATTGTAAGATGTTTACGCCCTCTTTCCTTACCTCCTCTATAACCATCTCCGCCGCCTTGCGTACGGACTCCATGACCTCCCCCCGAGCCCTGCACACCCCTACCTGCCCTGGGGTCAGCCCCCGCAGTCGTGCGCATGGAGCAGCACCAGACAAAGGCCTGGAGCGAGGCAGCCTCGCCAGGGAGCTGGAGACACACAAAAAAAGGTGATTCACAGCAGGTTTGTGATGCAGAAAGGGAGGATGCATAATGAAGCAGAAGATGGAGAAGGATGGTGGTAGAAAACGACTAGGTGGGATTTTAGAGAGGACAGAAACGGAGAGAAAACGCCACTAAGGGTGCAGCGATGGCAGCGAGAAAGAAAAGAGAAAAGGTCACCGGGACGGAGACAAAGAAGGAGAGGGGAGCAGCTGGAAGAGATTTAGAGACATGTCACCATCTTTTAAAAGTTATAGCATGACAAACAAACTCTCTTTTTCTCCCTTCCACACTAAACTTACAGCCAGTTGGTTGCCATGGCCGGCTGGGTTGCCCATAGCAACAGGAGGAGGAGTGGTGCCGTGAGATTGACAGGGGAGACAGTTGGCATCAGACTGTCTGTCTGTCTGTCCGTCTCCGTGTGTCAGGCTGGGTCGTTGGACAGCACGATGCCCTTCTCCACAGCTGAAGCTCTCTCTCCCTCCCTCTCTCTCTCTCTCTCTCTCTCTCTCTCTCTTTGGGTTTTAGTTTGTGGAGGTCTGGGTTTACGGTTCTGGTCCAGAATCAGGGGATGATCCCCACAGATCTGTTTTAATGTTGACAAATTGTCAAACAAACAGCGTCATTTCTAAATAAACAACAATTATATTGAAATGTCAAAGTTACACCACAAACTATTTGAGACTCACCAGTTCATCTCTCTGTCGTTGTTCTGCTGCTGAACAAATCCCAAAACTTCAATCAGCAAAGTGGATCCAAAGTTTGTTCTTTAGTGCTGAAATTGACTGGAAAAACATTCTTACAGGATTGTTTCACTAACTGTGACCTCATCTCATCTGTTAAACAGAAAAATACGTCCATGTGTCCAATTTCAATCTCGATTTGTTCTTTTTAAATAACAACAAAAAAAGATTCAAATCCAGCGATTAAGTAAAAAAAATAATAAATAAATCACATCTTTTTCAAAAGAAAGAGAGACATTTTGTCATCCGGTGCTCATTTCAGATCCAGGAGAACACACGTGTCTATTCCAGGGTGAAAAAGTTGGAACATGTGAACGCTGTGGGACGGGACTGATGCGTTTTAAAGGATATGGACAGTGAGGATGTGAGGGGGTTGGGGGGGGCGGGAGGGTGTGATCCAGGGTGTGGAGTGATGCCGACTCAGAGAGGAGGAGGAGACGGCTTTACACAAGAATAATTATTGTAGGTAATAAAGCTGTAAGGGTGCCATTATTGAGTTTCTGTAACACAGAAACTCGGATTTCTCCTCTGTGAACGAATCCTCGTATTTCTGTTTGTGTTATATGTGCTGTCACGGTGTCTTAATACATCCATGAATATTTATGTGTGTACTTTTACTCCAGCAAAACTCTAAACACCTGTTTGGAACAAATATCAAATATCCTGCACACGAGACAGCGTTTCTATGATCATATACGTGCATGTGAGAAAGTGTCTTACCTAATGTTTAATTTTCCCAAACTTTGTTGCTCACTTTACGAGTTGCCCCCTCCACTTCCTCGGTGTCCCCCTCTTTTGCCCCCTAGTTCTCCCTCTCTCCCACTCCTTATATTGTCTTAGAAGAAGGGGTGACATTTAGACAAGGGGAAGAAAACACACCGCCGACAAATATTGGAACTGAGACAAATAAATCACAAGATCGGAGGGAGGGCGTACGGAGAGTGCAGATAGTTGTGACTCTGAGGAGTCGAGAAAGCAGTAAAGAATCATAAAATGGGGCCGTCACAGCTGAGAAACATTCTGTGTCAATTGAAAATTGGGGTAAAAAATTCAATTTGATTTAACTGTGGGATGCTGTAGCTCTGAAGCTGCATGATTATTATTTATTAAATGTAAATGTTTATTTACAGATGATCCTTATAGGGTTATCTTCACAGCATCTTCTCTGGAGGAACCTTACTGTTCCTACTATCTAAGAAGAGGCCAGAACCAACTCTTTTTATGCAAGAGCCATAACTGCTCTAAATTCTAGTTGATTGGGAATAAAAGGATGTAGTATATTGTGCAATACAACTGACAGTATGTGCAATAAAATGAGTTCACGTGCATCTTAAATAATTGGTTTATTTTCACTGCTGAAAACTTTTGCACAGTATTTTTCATCTGGCATCAGTGTTTTTATTGCTCTTATATTTAATTTTACTTTTTCATTAGATCCAATGAGGAGAGCAACTTTTCAATTTCATTGTATCCATCCATCCATCCATCCATCCATCCATCCATCCATCCATCCATCCATCCATCCATCCATCCATTTTCTGCTTATTCGGGTCGCAGATTAAGGAGAGCAACTCAGACATACTTCACCCCAGTAACACTCTGCAGCTCCTCTTGCAGGTTCCCCAGATGTTCTCAGATCAGAGAGGATGTATAATATAATAACCCTAACCTCCTGGATGATGGAGCTCCTGACCTGAGCTCTAAGGCTGAGTCCAGACTCCCTGCAGAGGAAACTCATTTCAGTTGCTTGTAAGATCTCATTCATTCATTCATTCATTCATTCATTCATTCATTCATTCATTCATTCATTCATTCATTCATTCATTCATTCATTCATTCATTCTCCAAATTGATCATTTTTCTCCACAGTTTTTAAAATACAGTGTTTGTGAAGAGTAACTGACCAAGTTAAAGTAACAGATATCTTATTAGTAGAAGTTATTGAAGGATAAATGTATCGCAACTAATTCCATCTATTTTCTGAACCTGCTTCTTCCTGTTCAGAGTCGCAGGGAGCTGGTTTCTATCTCTAGCAGTCATGGGGCGGGAGGCAGGGACACCCTGGACAGGTCACCACAAACAACCACTCACACCCAGGGGCAATTTAGAGTCACCAATTAACCTCTTGCGTGTTTCTGTGGGAGGAAACCAGAGTCCCCGGAAAAAAAAACCCCACACCTGCACGGTGAGAACATGCAGAAGCCCAGATTTGAACCCAGGACCTTCTCGCTGCAAGGCAACAGCTCTAACAACTGCACCACCATGTAGCCCATCACATCTAACTATCCAAATACATCTAACTACAGTAAGGTAGAGGAGTTTTTGCTGCTCCAGTAATCTGTAACTTTTTACTAATTTGTTATTTCTTTGTCCAAAATATAAACTCAACTTTAACTTAATTCTTCTAAATTACAAAAATACATGACAGTCATTATTAACAAGCTTGTTATCGTCATTTAAACTGATGCCCAAGTGTAATTGTGATGTTTTCAGCACATGTGAAACTCAGGGAAAAATTAATTATTCAGTTGGTTATCAGGGCCGTTTGGACTTTATAACTTATACTCTGCACAGCTGCTTTTCTTTTTTTGTTAGTTTTGTCTCCTTCACACTGAAGTTTCAACTAGAGAACCATGTTCTTGACAACAATGAATTTCGTATTTCAATTTTCATCATTAATTTGACTTTTTATTTAAAATACCAAACAATTTAAGTGAGTTCTGCCTGGTTGCAGCTCGTTGGTTGAATCCATCATTATGCTGGTGAAACTAAACATCTGGAGACTTTGTCAAGTTCAAATCCAGCGACCCAGAACTCTGACATGGCTGTATCTCTAAAGACGGGTCTAGGCTTTGCTCCTTTGGTTCTTCCTCATGTCATAGTCTTCTCTTGTGTCCCTCGTTTCACCAAGTGACGTCCTCAGCTGTCTCCCACAGCAACGCCATGGTGATGAGCCGGCCACTGTCACGTCCGGCGCCTCTGTTGTGCTCATCCCTTCACCCCCTCTCATAAATAACTCCCCCTCCTTTTTTTATTACTATCTTTTTCCTATTTTATTATCTTGGTGAAATGTTCCGGTGCTGATTGACTGAAACCAGGTTGTGGAGACTTGTTAAAGCTTCAGCGTGACACATACTCATCAGTGACCTGTAAGTCGACTTTGAGGGTCACATCTAAACTGATTGTCCTCGGTTAGCTCAGGCTCGCCGTGGACGGGAAGACTGTCCTCGTTCAGGATGGCTGCCTCAGGGTGACTCTAGACTTCATGAACATATTTTCCCTCCATTTTTAATAAGAGAAGGAGACGTGACCCATCACCTTTATCTGTGTTGGTTCCTCTCTGCAGCTGAGGGCCACCTGCCTCAGCAGTTCCACTACGAAGGCAATAATCATATCAGGCGTGCACATGATTGCTGTGCATGAGCACGCTCACATTGCTCAAGCATCTCTGCCAACAAAGAGCTGAATGCGCCGCTGTGCATGAGTGTGTGTGGAGCGTGCGTGTGAGTATTATGGGATGGCGGGCGGTGATGTTGTCAGGCAGGGAAGTGGGGGTGGCAGAGTGGGAGGTGATCTGCGTGCAAAGTGGGGGGAGGGGGCGTCGGGAATGGATGACCCATGAATGTTATGGAAATATGGTGGCGTTGGGAGGTGCGGCCTGCGTGAGGTGGAAAGATAGCAGTGCACATGGAATGAAGAGAGAGCGTATGGCTGGATGAGGCGTTAGTGACGGAGTTGCACGTGAGTGCTTGTGCACGCGCGGGGATGCATGTGTAAGGGGCATTAAACAGACAACAGGCAGACACGAGCCTTTGTTGCTACGCGAACCGTGGGACACACTGCACAGTGAAATCATTTATTACATACTTCTGAGAGAGACATTGAAAAGATACGCAGACATGTGAAACATTGTAAACAACAATAAACAACTTCTTAAGGAATGAATCTGTTCCTGATGGTGTTGTTTCCTGCATCTGTGGATAAAGTGAGAATAAACAATTATATTTACTCACAGTTTTCACATCTACACCAGGTTATTCTGTAAATTATAAAGGTTGCATACATTAATGTAACCATGTGTGTACAGATGTTAAACAGATGTGTTAGAATCCAGACGGTTCAGTGGGGGTGAGGCCTTGATTGGTGATTAAATTGTGATCCGGATCACTAAAAACCACATGATTGAGTTCAGCTCCTCTCTGACTTGTTGCACAATAAAGGGATTTTTAGGGATTTGGACACATTAAATAAACTGACACGAGTTATTGTTTAACACCAGCTGGTTTATTTGACTTAGTAACTGCCAAAAGTTACACTGTGATGCAACATTAGAAACAAAAGAAGAAGAAAGTCTTGCGTTTTGGATTGGCAGCTGGATTCTGAACTTGTTTTTATGAATCAGCTGATGTATTTTAGTTCCCAGAACCACTAACCTGGTCTGTCCATCATGGTTCTGCTCTAGTTGGACTGTGACACAGGAGCTGATAAAAAGTCTTCATAGCGCTCTAAACTCCTGAAACCCGAGGCCTCGGTCTGGATCAGGGTCTTGTGAAACCCTCCAGCCCAGCAGGTCTGTTGGGCAGGGAGCTCAGGATGTGGTCTACCTGTGTGAGCACCTCACAAGAACACTTTCTGACTTTTGGCACAGTCTCGTCCATTCATCTCCAGGCAGGTACTCAGTGTGTATTATGGTCTGTCACCAGAGGACTTGAGTTACCCTGGAGACCAACACTGTTTTTTACCTTTTTGTCTATTTAGGTGTTGCATATTATGGGATGTATGTTACCGCTGCTGGAGTATTATGGTCTGTCTATGAGAGAGCAGGGAGGGGGTGTCACCATGACAACGGGGTTGCTAAGGGGGCTGGGACTGGTAGTGGAAAAGGGGAAGGAGTGTGCACGCTGAGTCTAGTGCACGCATGTTTAGCCCTGGTAGTGTACGCGTGTGCGCGCGGCTAGTGGAGAGGGGTGGGGGCAGGCCGAGTATTATGGTCTGTCCGTTGCGAGGTAACTATGCAGAGTCCTGTGTGAGTGTGGGAGGGGGGGCGGATTATTATGGGATGTCTGCCCCCTTTGTGTGTTTGTGAGGATGTTAGCTAAGCGCTGCTTGTGAGGCAGGGGGAAAGAGAAGTGGGGGTCGGAGCCGCGTGTTCTGGGTCATTAAAAAAGAAGAACTAATATCAGACCAGGATTCATAAATGAGCACCAAATGGCAACAACTGGAGCTTAAACAGTTGAATTTGTAATAATTCCCGCACCGAGAGAGAGCACGCCTCACGCCGGGACTACACACAGTACAGTAAGTTTCCAATGTGTGAAGGCTGGAATTTCAAAGCTGAAACTTTTCACAAGACAGTATATGTTTAATGGTTTTATTTTGAAGCTAACGTGAAATGTTTCACTGCTCTCAAATCTATCTGAAAATCAACATTGAAATGTCCAAGCGGAGATAATCTAGTTATTCAACTTGTCTGAGTAGACAGGTGGACAATTAGATGGTATGTGCTGATATTAAACAAACGAGGACGCCTCCAACCTGTGCTATCTGTCATTATTTTTATTTTTTCCTACACCCAGCACACCCCCCCTCCCTCCTTGCCTGGACACCCCCGGTCCATTCTCTACCAGTCCCACGTCATTTTCCCTCCTCCCTCGCTGACCAAGGTTTACGAGGGATTTATTCGACCAGCAAGGAAATAAAATTAAAACGCTGGGAAAATGTCTTGTAGCGAGGACGAGAGGGAGGACTTTGGAGCCATTGACGAGCATTCACTTATCCACGGTAAGCCGTTTTTTTCCTCCCCTCCTGAAGAAGAAGGTCCATCTCTGTGTAACTTGAGCTCGCCTTCAACGCGATGCTAACGTTAGCTCAAGCTAGCAAGGAGTAGTCGGCTCGGGTCACTCGCCATGATAGATTAGTTAGCTAACTTTAAAGCAAGTGTTCCGAGTTTTATTTTTTAATTTCTTAAACCCAGCCCACCAACACGTCCAGACGACTGTGGGCGTGAACTGTCAAAGTTTCAGCGACAAGTTTCAACCTGTGCTGTTGTGGCATTTTACGCTGCGTATGTGTGCGCGCGTGCTCGGACGTTGGCCAGTCGTGCCACAGCGCGCGGTCTGCTTGTGTGCGTGTTTTTTCCTCCCCTCCGGCCTGCAGCAGCGGTTCTTTCTGTCCGTGTGTCTGTAATCCAACCGTGTCTCCGGCAGATGAGGACGAGCCGGAGGATGCTGTCTCTGACGTAGATGAGGTACCCAAGTCAAAGAAGAAGAAGAAAGCCAAGAAGAGCAGCCGGGAGAGCAGGAGCAGCAAACGGCAGAGACCCATCCGAGAGGTGTGTTCTCTGGTCAACTTTTACTGCAATACACTTTTATTTAACTAATTTAAAGCAATTTTATAAGATTATTATCACATTTATCTAAGTAGTTTAAAATATTCAAGTCTGAGTTTAGTGCCACTTAGTTATCAGCATTAAAAACGATGCTGCTCAGAAAGTAAAGTGAATTATTAGTGAATGAATTATATTTTGTATTTTTTGAGTTGCTGTAAAAAAGGCAGTAGTGATTATAGCTTTCAAGTTATCTTGCAAGTTCTCAAGGAGATTTGAAGTGACTATTTGTGATAATATTAGCAGTGTAAGTTGATGCTTTAATTATTGCAACAGATGGTCGGTCAGTAATTTTCTGTAGCTGCTCATTTCTGTTCAGGGTCACAGAGAGCTGGTGCAGGTAGAGATGACCTGGACTGGTCATTAGTCCATCACAGGGCCACATATAGACATACAATCACTCAAGCACACACTCACACCTAGATACACCTGGGAAGAAACTGGAGTCCCTGAGAAAACTCTCATGTGCACAGTGAGAACATGCAAACTCCATGCAGAAAAGTTCCCATCCTGGTATCGAACCCATGGTCCTGCAAGGCGACAGTGCTTTCAATTGCACCACCATGCAAGCAAATATATTTATTTATTTTTTTAATTGTATGATGACAATGTGAATAAGCTACTAGCTACTCATCCCATTATTTCTTGCTCATGTTGTAAGATATACGTTGTTGGAGGCATGTCCTCTTACAACCAAACCATGTTAATATTATTGAAGTGGCTTCTGAATGCTCACATGCTGTTCCAGCCTTCCCTGGGTGCACTCCTTATCACTGTGCCAGCACATGACCACAACATGGTAGCAGGCAGCATTTCAGGCTCGGCACTGAAACAGCTCTGTTATTTTTGTATCAGCCATATTGTTAAGGTGGGCATACGCCACTCTCGCCACTGAATCGCAGCAGAAAATTTGGTGTATGCACCAGCTGATACCTGGCATATCATTGTGTGTGTGTCAGTGTGTAAACAACATGGATCTACTCTTAAGGTGTCATTGTGTGTGCTGTGGAATGTAAATAAAGGAAGCTGTTATAACGTCATGACAGGCTGCACCGTGGTGCAGTTAAGAAAAGCAACCTGTACAGGGTGTAACTCCGTCCCCCTGAACCCCACCAGCCAGTGACCAACCCCCCATGACCCTTAACAGGGGCAAGCTGCTACAGAAAATAACTAATAATGACACAATTCTAATAATGCAAAAAGTTATACTGATATTTGCATAGGTGGTCATTTCTCAGCCCATGTTTCATTATACAATCTGTTAGAGTAACACAACTACAAAAAGAGACAACAGGAACTGCCTATTTAATGATTCATTTCTAAACTCTTGTAAGCAGCCATGTCTTTGTGAAATTAGCACAGTGTTTCTGTTCCTAGCAGGAACTGCCAATCAGCTCCCCAGAGCACCTGATTGGAGTGGAGGCAGCAGACAGAGATGTAGATGAGGGGGTTATGCGCTCAGAAAGTGAAGGGAGCGATTACGCTCCAGGTAGAAAAAAGAAGAAACGCTCCAGCTCTGCCAAAGACAAAAAGAAAGGAGGTGGAGTGGGAGAGAAGGGAGGGTCAAAGAGCAAACGTAAAGAACCAGAACCAGAAGATGAGGATGACGATGATGATGATTGTCAGGTGAAGTTTCCTTTCTATTTTTGTGCAAAGTGTGTTGTTGGTTCTTGGGGAACTAACTTTTTTCTGGGTAGTTTTTAAACTTTTCTTCCTTTGCAGCCTAAAAGCTCAACCCAGTTATTGGAAACTTGGGGCATGAAAGACATTGACCATATCTTTACTCAGGAAGATTACAGCTCCCTCACAAACTACAAGGCATTCAGCCAGTTTGTCAGGTTGGTAAACCTCATTTTCTAAGAAACTAGATTTTTTTTCTTCCTTCATATAAAAACATATATGTATGTAAAGCTGTAAACAGTTACAGTAAATCTTGTCTTCTGTGTGTCTTTAGGCCCTTAATTGCTGCGAAGAACCCTAAAATTCCTGTGTCCAAGATGATGACTTTAATGATGGCTAAGTGGCGAGAATTCAGCACAAACAACCCTCTAAAGGTTTTGCATCTCTGAATAACAATATATATACTCGTGCATATATTGTTTTGCAGTTGGTGTTGGAGTGCAGAGAGCAAATGTTCTCACTCTTTGCCCTCTTTTAGGGTTGTGCCACTGCTAATGCAGCCTTGGCGGCTGCCAACGTAGCTGCAGCTGTGGAGAACATGGTGGTTGCAGTGCCTGATGGAGGTGCAGAGACTGGTCCTGCTGCTGCCACTGTGGCTCCTCCAGCTCCTCCTGCTCCTCCTGCTGCTCCTTCTCCAACACCTGCTGTAGCTCCTGCTGCCCCAGTACCGCCGCTTCGCAAGGCAAAGACCAAAGAGGGAAAAGGTAAAGTCGGATAATGAGAATATGTTTTATTCTAGTATTTACAGTATATCTAAATTATGTTTTTATTCCGTGTGTTTTCAGGCCCTAATGCTCGAAAGAGGTCGAAGCCTTCATCAAAGCCTCCACCTAAACAGAAACAGAAGAAAGTGGCTCCTCTTAAAATCAAACTGGGGGGCTTAAACAGCAAGAGGAAGCGCTCATCTGTAAGATATAAATTCATATATATTTCTACTCATGCTTTAAATTGTTCAGAGTCAATGGGGGGGGGTAGGACTAAATATGGTTAATTCCAACCATATTTAATCACAAACTAAACTAACATGCTTGTTTTTATTCAGTCTTCTGAACATTTTTTAATAATAACATAACATATATCAATACAGTGACAGTCTGATTCTTCATCTTGTCTCCTGATTAGAGTGATGAAGATGAACCTGATGTTGACAGTGACTTTGATGACGGTAGCTTCTCCGTGTCAGATGGCTCCAATCGCAGCAGCCGTACTAAAAAGAAGTCTAAGAGTGCCAAAAAAAAGAAGAAAGGTTGGCAAAAGGAACTAATATAAGAACAGAGAGTAGTATTTTGGGGTAAGATCTACTACTTTTTTCCTCTATCCTCTCTTAGTGGAGACAGAAGATGGTGACGGGTATGAGACCGACCACCAGGACTACTGTGAGGTGTGTCAGCAGGGAGGAGAGATCATTTTATGTGACACCTGCCCGAGAGCTTATCACATGGTCTGTCTGGATCCTGACATGGAGAAAGCACCTGAGGGCAAGTGGAGTTGTCCACACTGTGTGAGTATCAAGCCTCAGAGATCATCAGAACTTTGAGGCCTGGTTCTGGAATTATAGAGAATCAGGAAAATAACACAATTTAAAATATTTTAATGTGTTTAAAGTGGAACAAAATCTGATTTCTATCTTTGATTTTAACACGTTTTTAGTTCCCTGCTCACCCCAATGTTTTTTTATTTCCTTCACAGCACATCTGAATTCTGTATGTTCTTTTGTCTTTCCTCTCTTTCTCCTTTCTTCTGACTCCACACACAAACATGCATGTATAACCAAGGCAAACACTCCACCCTTGTTGCGCTTGAATTCATTCCTTTTTTCCCCTTTCTGTCCCACATACTCTCTAACAACCCCTCCTCCTTCTCATCTTCCTCCTTCACACATGCACTCACTGCCTCCTCCTCTCGTCTGTGATTCTGACACCAGGAGAAGGAGGGGATCCAGTGGGAGGCCAGAGATGATCTATCCGAGGCTGAAGGGGAGGATGATGACGACAGGCGAGATGAAGGGATGGAGGAGGAAGACGACCACCACATTGAGTTTTGCCGTGTGTGTAAGGACGGTGGAGAGCTGCTTTGTTGTGACACCTGCCCCTCCTCCTACCACATCCACTGCCTTAACCCCCCTCTCCCTGAGATTCCCAACGGGGAGTGGATCTGCCCACGCTGCAAGGTGAGCACTGTGCACATCAGTGCACACTCAGAGGAGTTTGCACCTGGATTTTAAATTTCTATGTTGTGTTAAAGATACAGAGCTTTGTACAAAGGATTTGTAGAAGTTTGCAGTTTCAACATGGGTAATATACACCCAACACGTCTTATCAGCAGCATCTTTGCATTTATAAGCTTCTTGCATTAAACTGTTTCATCTTCATTTTAACAGTGTCCACCAATGAAGGGGAAAGTGCAGAAGGTTTTAACCTGGCGCTGGGGGGATCCACCCCCTCCCATGCCTGTCCCTCGGCCTGCTGACCTGCCTGCTGAGGCTCCTGATCCCCCTCCTTTGGTGGGTCGCAGGGAGAGGGAGTTCTTTGTCAAATGGTGCAACATGTCGTACTGGCACTGCTCCTGGGTGCTGGAGCTACAGGTACTGAGCTCTTCTCAAAAACGTGTTCACACCTGTGGGTGGGAGCCTCTTTCTTCAAGTATGGACTATAAATCCTCATCCTTTATTTGTAACTAACAAATCTACATTTTGCTGTTGCTTTTCTTTAGTTGGAGCTGAACTGTCAGGTGATGTTTCGTAACTACCAGAGGAAGACTGACATGGATGAACCGCCTCCTGTAGACTTTGGAGGTGAGGGTGATGATGACAAGAGCACCAAAAGGAAGAACAAAGATCCTCTCTTTGTTCATATGGAAGAAGAGTTTGGTCGGTTTGGAGTTAAACTTGAGTGGCTGATGATCCACCGCATCCTTAATCACAGGTAAGATTCATAGGGACTAAAGCTAATATCTCACTGGGCTATGACTGTTGCAGACCAGTTGGAATCAAAAAATTGCAAAAAAAAATGATTTTTTTTGGGTTAATGTCATACCGATTTGGTATGTATGACACTTGAGCACATGATATAACTGCTAATAAATTACTGCAGGTGTATGACTCTCATGCAAATTATCTGTTTGCTGTTTAATCACAAAGTATCTTAATTACATTTCAATTGGTTTGTAGTGTACACCCTTTTTATTCACAATTTTTTCCAAGGTTGTGTCACATTTTTCACACTAGACGAGATCAAGACGATGAGTCTGACTATTCTTAGAGAGAATTTCTCTTCCTCACCAATGCAGTTTGTCACAAGCAGTTGCAGCTTAGTGACACAGTAGCTTTAAGATCCATCCATTTGCTCATCTCCAGCGATCATCAGGCGAGGGCCATTAAGAGAAGAACAACTGCAAGTTATTTTACTGCAAGACGGCAATGCTACCCCACAGCACAACTGTGCAGCCCTGGAACTATAAAATAAGCACAAACAGCTACATTTAAATAATCTTTTATGTTTTTTCTTTAATTTTAGTGTTGATAAGAAGAACAATGTTCATTACTTAATTAAATGGAGAGATCTGCCATATGACCAGTCAACCTGGGAAAGTGAGGACATGGACATTCCTGAGTATGACACATACAAACAGATATACTGGAATCACAGGTATGTAGAGCTTCGGAACATGTTAGGTTGCCATTCTCTAACATTATTATTGAACTGTGTGTTTGGGATTTTGTTTCTCAGAGTTGTTTGTTTTCTTTATTAGAGAGCTGATGATGGGTGAGGAGGGGCGACCTGGCAAGAAGCTGAAAAAGACAGTAAAAGTGAAAAAAGCAGAGCGGCCACCTGCTAATCCAGTTGTAGATGTAAGGAATATTCATTTGAAAACTTATATGGACATTATTATTGCTACGAACATTACTTAACTGATTTTTTTTTCTGCTTATATTTCTTGCAGCCCACCATAAAGTTTGATCGTCAGCCTGACTACCTGGACAGCACAGGCGGCACGTTGCATCCGTACCAGCTGGAAGGGTTGAACTGGCTGAGGTTTTCTTGGGCTCAAGCCACTGATACCATCCTGGCTGATGAGATGGGTTTAGGCAAGACTGTTCAGACAGCCGTCTTTTTATACTCGTTGTATAAAGAGGTGAGAAACGGATGTTTCTGGCTTTTCTGCTATTTATAATACAATTATGTATAATGATATAATGATTTGAGTTTTTGCTGATTCTTTAAATAACTCAGTCACTCTTTTAATTGTATCTTTTATTATGTTGATTAATAGAAATTTACAATCTTTCTGGGGTAATTTTGATCCTAGTTTTTGTCTCCTGTTGTTGCAGGGTCACTCCAAAGGTCCTTTCCTTGTCAGTGCCCCTCTGTCCACCATCATTAACTGGGAGCGAGAGTTCGAGATGTGGGCCCCTGACATGTATGTGGTTACCTACGTTGGGGACAAAGACAGCAGGGCTGTTATCAGAGAGAATGAGTTCTCGTTTGAGGGAAATGCCATCAGAGGAGGGAAAAAAGCCTCCAAGATGAAGGTAGGATGCAGATAAAGAAGCATAAAAAAATATAAACAAACAGGATCTATTATTTATATCTCACAGGAAGTTGATTGCTTTAATGAGCAGTTTCAGTTATGAGACTGACTGAAATTATTACTTGAAGCTCTTAACATGTTTTTAATTCTTTAGTTGTTTAAAAGAATAATCAAAGTCCTCCTTTCTCTGCACATCACAGAAAGACTCACCAGTCAAGTTCCATGTTCTGCTTACATCTTATGAGTTGATCACTATTGACCAGGCTGTGCTGGGCTCCATCGAATGGGCTTGTCTGGTTGTTGATGAGGCTCACAGGCTCAAGAACAACCAGTCCAAGGTAAAAGCTTAACTTGTTGGTGTTCTGTTTTTTGTTGAAGGCTGTATTAGATTTATTTGTGCACCAACCTGCTTCTGACACAAACCAGAGATGTTGCTTCATCTGTTTTATGTATTTTTTTTCCAAATGATCACTTTTTCTGAGATTTATTGTAATTTTGTTCATGTTTTTCTGCCTAATTCCAGTTCTTCAGAGTGTTGAACAACTACTCGCTGCAACACAAACTTCTACTCACTGGAACTCCTCTTCAGAACAACCTGGAAGAGCTTTTCCACTTGCTGAACTTCTTGACCCCAGAGAGATTCAAGTTAGTAGCTCAGTACATTTTGTTCCCAGAGGTGATGACTGCTTTTCCAGAAGCAGCGATGACACCGACTGGAAAAGCATGTTAATCATTTATTTCTTTTCTGCAGTAACCTTGAAGGATTTTTGGAGGAATTTGCAGACATTGCCAAAGAGGACCAAATCAAGAAACTCCATGACATGTTGGGACCTCACATGCTCAGGAGGCTGAAGGCTGATGTGTTCAAACACATGCCTTCTAAAACAGAACTCATTGTTCGAGTTGAGCTGAGCCCCATGCAGAAGTAAGAAGCTTCATGTTTGTACAAGAATCAATAGTAAACAGCTGTCGATCACATTTCTTTGTTTATTGCTCTGCTTGTATACTTAATGTTTGTCTTTTCTTTCTTTTTTCCAACATAGGAAATACTACAAGTTCATTCTGACGCGTAACTTTGAGGCCCTGAACACCCGTGGAGGCGGGAACCAAGTTTCTTTGTTAAATGTTGTCATGGACCTCAAAAAATGCTGCAATCACCCTTACCTCTTTCCTGCAGCTGCCACAGTAAGTTTTCTAGAAATTCAGTTCCAAACAAGTTGGAATGAGTCACAAATCTCATAAAAATATATTTATTACCAATAGAACATAAACAAGTTTTTATCTGGTATTTTGTCATTTCATAGAAAACACAAGCTTATTTTAAACTTAATGTCAACACATTTAAAAAAATAATTACAACAGAGTGATGTTGACCTTAGTGTGGCATTCATCTGTAAACGTCGGGGAAGTGAGGAGACCAGCTGCTGGGGTTTAAGGTGAGGAATTAGGGTTGAAACATACTGTCTTCATGCAGAGTTCCTTTCCTGTTTCAGGAGGCACCAAAACTTCCAAACGGCATGTATGAAGGCGCTGCCCTGACCAAAGCTTCAGGGAAATTGATGCTGCTCCAGAAGATGATGAAGAAGCTGAAGGAAGGAGGACACAGGGTTCTGGTTTTCTCCCAGATGACCAAAATGCTTGACCTGCTGGAGGACTTCCTGGAGAATGAGGGTTATAAATATGAGAGAATTGATGGAGGGGTCACTGGCAACATGAGACAGGAGGCTATTGATCGCTTTAATGGTCAGATGTTTGCACATTTGTCTTTGTATCTCAGGATACCTGATCTGGTATTTGTTTTTCTAATTTGAAGTTCTCTCCTCTTCCCGACAGCTCCTGGTGCTCAGCAGTTTGCTTTCCTCCTCTCTACCAGAGCTGGTGGTTTGGGCATTAATCTTGCTTCTGCTGACACTGTAATTATCTATGATTCTGACTGGAACCCTCATAATGACATCCAGGTATGCAAATAACAAGAGAAACCTCATATAGATTGTTGGTATGTTTGTGTATTTGGACTCTGACTAATTACCTGCTGTCCTTTGTAGGCATTCAGCAGAGCTCATCGCATTGGCCAGAACAGGAAAGTGATGATCTATCGCTTTGTTACCAAAGCTTCTGTTGAGGAGCGGATCACACAGGTCTGTTTAAATGAACAAAAATTAACCTGGATTAATTACGCCAGGATTTCATGATCACTGCTTACATTTATTTGCTTTCCACAAACCAGGTAGCAAAGAAGAAGATGATGCTCACTCACCTGGTGGTGCGTCCTGGTCTCGGCTCTAAGACCGGCTCCATGTCCAAGCAGGAACTCGATGACATCCTCAAGTTTGGAACTGAAGAACTGTTTAAAGATGAAGTCGGAGATGGTAAAATCTGTTTTATAAACCAGAATTCTGTCCTGTGAGATCTTGATTTTTCAGAATAAGAGTAATTTTTAACTTTAAACTTTTTAACTCCTGCCCTCAGGGGACAACAAAGAGGATGACAGCAGTGTGATCCACTATGATGACCAGGCAATTGAGCGTTTGCTCGACAGGAATCAGGATGCCACAGAGGACACGGAGCTTCAGAGCATGAACGAATACCTCAGCTCCTTTAAAGTGGCTCAATATGTAGTCAAAGATGAAGATGATGAGGTATGTAATATATCGATTTTTAGTTTCTTAATCACAAGATCTCACATGATCTGTTAGCACTTGAAGTATGCAAATTATTATCAGTTACTGTCACATCAAATTTTAACTTAATATCTGTAAAATTGACTGTTTGAAACCATTTTTGTGTTTGCTGGGGTTAATGAGCGGTGGCTGGATTGACTCCAAAACTTAATCAGCTGTAAATGTTTGCGTAATAAAGAATTTCTAAGATTAAAATTCTTTCTGAAAGGAGGAGGAGGTGGAAAGGGAGGTGATCAAGCAGGAGGAGAGCGTTGATCCCGATTACTGGGAGAAGCTGCTTCGTCACCACTACGAGCAGCAACAAGAAGATCTCGCCCGCAATTTGGGCAAAGGCAAAAGAACTCGAAAGCCGGTCAACTATAACGACGGCTCCCAGGAGGACCGAGGTATAAGACAGGGTACAGAACAATATATAAAACAACCTCTTCTTGTGTGTGCGTGCTGTGTTGTTGGTGGTCTTGTGTTTGTGTGGTGGTGTTGTCTTGCATGTTGTTTTGTTTTAATGTTAATGTGTATTAGCTATAGAAACGTGTCAGTGATCTCAGTTTCAAATATTTTGCTAATAATTTGTTTTTTAATGCTTAATTTTGGCAACATCCAAATTTTCTATGCACATTTTAAAGGTGTGCATAATATTCTTACATTTATTTAAATTATTTGTTCTAAAGAAAAAAGCTTTTTGAACCCTGCTAATGTGAATATAGATGCATGAAGATCTTTTATACAGCCTATTGTTTCAGAATAATGTAAAGCATAGTAATATTTATCAGTTTATCACAGTACTGTTGAGAAAGGTTTGGATTCCTGTTAGCGGTCATGCTAATTTAGACCCTTTTAAATATATTCACTCCTGATTAATTTAATTGCATCATAAAGATGCAACAATAAATCTTAAACTATGATAATATGAATACAATTATAGAAATGTATATTGAATACTTAAAGGTGGTATATGGAATATGAACACCACAACAACAGAGCAAAGTCTTTAGCCATCTGGGTGCCAGGCTCGTTAACCCCCCCCCCCTTGCCGTGTGAGCTCCGATGCTGAGGTCGACCAATATTCCTCACCAAACCCACTCTGATCCCCGATCTGAGCAGGACAATAAAATATCATGAGTTCAGCTCACTAATCAAGCTCTCCAGCCTCGCTGATCACACATTCTGATAAAAGCAGCTCCTACCTGTTTGTAGCTCAGTCATCGATTCAGTCCGTGGCAAAGAGTTCATAGTTGTTCCACGGCTCTTCTAGAGCAAACCAAAACTTCCCGCAGTCCCTCCTAACATCCTCTGTCCTCCTCACACATCATCCTGCACGCCTCACTTATACAAGCAGCAAACAAAAATAAATAAATCCTCCGTGGTGTGTCCTCTAGCCGAAAGCGGAGCCCAGAGCTCCCCCACTTCAGCAACATGATGCAGCTACGTGTTAGCTAGCTGCTAATAAAGATGTTTCCACACAGAACTTGCTCGTCACATGGGAAACCCCCTATGGCAAGCAAATAAGATATGTAATCACCACATGTCCCCGGTGCTTCCAGCTGCTTGACCTGTAGACTCCACAGTACCAGCCTCAATGTGCTGGATTATTTACGGTATTAGGCAACCCAAAATGGTGCCCGCTGCTCTGCCAACTATTGGCTGGTTGATGTAAACAAAATGCCAACGTCGTGCCCTTCAAAATTATTATTTTATAATATGATTTTTAAAGGAAATGCTGTATTTTCATTCTACAACCCTCTAAACACCCTGTGGAGGCATTATTTTGTTAAAAATATTGCTTTTAATGAAAATATTCCATATACCACCTTTAAATACTTTTATAGTTTGTCAATTTGCAATTAAATCTTGATGTGTTTAGTCCTTTTTACTTTCCTGCTCATCATGATTTCTGTATGTTCTGTTTAGACTGGCAGGAGGATCAATCCGACAACCAGTCTGATTACTCTGTGGCCTCGGAGGAGGGAGACGAGGACTTTGATGAGCGTGCTGAAGGTAAGGTTAACTGCTGATTGTTGCTGTTTGCCAGTGTGAGCTTCAGTTTCCACAGCGAGAGGAAATTTTTCAAGTTCATCATTTCTCTTTAAGATGGATCTGAGAACATGTTCCTGTTAAAAGGTTTTAAGGAAATATTTTTCTCCTCCAAAACCCTTTTTTACTAACAGCCTTTCAACTGCCCCTGCAGATGTTTATTCAGATTCTGATGACACCTATGATATCCTCATTGACAACCTCAACAACAACTTCAATAAGAGCAGATGTAACTGCATCATCTGCACTGATCATAGAATGAGAAGAGCAGACAGGAAGAGAAGAAACAGAAACAGGGAGAAGAAAAATAAAATCAGTGGTTCTATCAACTAGCTAAATCACAAACTCTCTTGTGCTTCCAGTAACAGTTGATTACATTTGTTTTTTTTTGTATTTTATAGACTTTTATTGGTTGATTAAATGTTTTACACTTTGTTTTTCATAAAATAGTTTAATAAGTTGTACTTTTTTTTAACTTATTGTATTTTTTCACGCAATGATGGCCTTTTCAGTGTTTATTGAATTAAATACACCTCTGTAGCGCTTTTGGTTGTAAATACTCTTAATGAATTGCTCTTCCTAAGAAGCAGTAAGTGTAAAAGTGTGGTGAGATTTTCAGAAAGGGACAGCTACAGCAGCATCAGCAATGAGCCGTAAGTGGAACGTCTTTACAGAGACATTTTAGGACGATAAGTGAAACAACATCAGCTTCACATTCGTGTTCTGTTTCTGTCACTTCATGTGCTGTTTGGTGTTGCACCGTTACTGACGGACCAGCTTTGTTTCTTCCTCGTAGCTAATAACCGTAGACCCAACCGCAAAGGGCTGAGGAACGACAGGGACAAACCTCTGCCTCCACTGCTTGCCAGGGTCGGGGGGAACATTGAGGTAAGCTCTCATTGCCTTTCAATTCTGGGAGGTTATCAGTAATCAGAAAGAAGTTGCAGCTCTATGATGATGTGAGTTTGAGAAATGCAGGAGTTACATTTAAATTGGTTTCAATATAAAGTTTAACTTGTGTTTTGTCAGGTTTTGGGCTTCAACGCTCGGCAGAGGAAGGCTTTCCTGAATGCAGTGATGCGTTATGGGATGCCGCCACAGGATGCTTTCACCAACCAGTGGCTGGTCAGAGACCTGCGAGGGAAATCTGAGAAAGAGTTCAAGTGAGTCTGTTTGGTTATTTTCTCTCAGTGATTTGTTTGGATTAGCCAAAAACCATATTTACAAATGGTGTTTCGCTGGTCAACATCAACGTTCATGGTATCCACCACCACACTGCTCCAGGAGAAACAGCTGGTCTTCCACCTTTTCTTAGCTTACGGTATATCAGATAACACAGACCAGGACACTCGGGTTCCACGGTAAACGTCTTCCTGTCTGTTCCAGTCCAGCTGGAATATTGATCCAGAGACGTGTCAAAGTTCAAAATAAAACCATAAACATCCCTGAATCTGTATCTGTATTCACAGTTGTTCAGGAGACAAACATGGATAAGAAACAAAGTGATGACATCATCATTCTGTGCAGATATCGTTCCTGTTGCTCAGATTTAGATTCCCAGCTCAAAACATTTTGTGTCTTCAATCAGCCAGTTGCTGTCTGTAAAGGTCGTCTTACACAACAGATGTCCTGGATGTCCTCAGTCCACTGCACTTCCGAGGGTCCCGACTACCGTTCATATCAAAACTCTGTTCTGTCTGCTGCTCACTCATTTGATGTCCACCATCTTGCCTGGGTCTAACATTTAACCGTTTTAATAAGATCCCCCTCTCACACGTCTGCAGGGCCTATGTGTCTCTGTTTATGCGTCACCTCTGTGAACCTGGAGCGGATGGAGCAGAGACTTTTGCAGATGGTGTCCCACGTGAAGGTTTATCAAGGCAACACGTGCTTACTCGCATCGGTGTGATGTCACTGATAAGGAAGAAGGTAGAATTTGAGTAGATTTATTCTGTTTGTGGTTCCAGGTTTTCAAATGTTAGATGGCGTATAAACAGATATGTTTAACTGTTAAACAGGTGCAGGAGTTCGAACATGTGAACGGTCAGTGGTCGATGCCCTGGATGGCAGAGTTGGAGGAGAACAAACGGGCTGCAGCTTTGGCTGCAGGTGAAGATCCGAAAACTCCTTCAACTGGAACTCCTGCAGACACGCAGCCCAACACGCCCATCCCAGGTAAATAAACACGCAGACACTAACTTCACATCTGTTTCAAAACAAATAAAACAAATGATAATAAGATCATCGTATTAATTCCTGATTTCTTAATTGTTTCACGTCAATATGTGATTTGTGGACTGAAACTGGACTCATTATCAGACACAGTGACTTGATGTTCTCAGTGTTTTTGACTTGTGATCTCATTTCCTCTCAGCTCTAACCTTAACACCTAATAAATTACTTAAAACTTTAAATGTACATAAAAGATTGATTTTACCTGATATTATACTTCAAGTTGTAGTTTTAAATGAACTCTGAATTTTTTTCTTTGTTAAATTAGAAACTTTTAGTCCATTCCAGTAAACTAGGCTGACGCCCTCTAGTGGACGTAGTTAGAAAAGATATATCACTAGATAATTTAACATGTCTAGAAATTAAACATTTAAATTATTGGTGCTAAATATGACTATAAATAATCTCTTGTCAATCTATTTTTTATTTTTCAGAGGATTTGTCCAAATCAGATGAGAGGGATGATATAAAGAAAGATGGAGAAGCTAAAAAAGATGATCTAGAGGTGATTTCTGATTATGCTCATATTACCAGTTTATCTATTCAGTATATTTTCACATATGTGCTGCGCTCACCACTGAATCTCCAAACACATCTAAACTACACCCAGTACTGCTTGCTTGGAGACTAAAAATATGAGCAGAAAGTACTTAATTTTCCCAGCTGCAGCTGGAGTGGATTGTGTATGTGTCAGATTGTTATAGTAAAGCTCCAGCATTATATTTCTTTGGGTAGGAGGGAGAGAGAGCAGCAGTGTGCAGTAAAATCTGAGACTTTTTAGAGTTTGGGCTCTTTCAGCAGCACCTGTGCAGCATCTGCCTTCACATTCACCTCACAAATAGAAGAGAGCGGTGGAACAGTTTGTCAGCGAGTTGGAGGACAGTTTCATATAGTTAAGAGTAGAAACATGAAGTGGCAAGTTGTTAACCTGTTCAAGAGCACGTCTCGGCTCGGTGCAACACTCTGTTCCACCGTGCACCACATACACGTGAATATTTTGTATCATCACTTCCCTATATGAAAGGACCTTTATGTATTTACTACAGCTGTAATGATTCAGATGATAAGAATGTTTTTACTCACATCTCTCCTAGATTATTGAAATCCCAGATGAATCTGAAAAGTCCCCTGCAGGTGAAAAGAAGGAAGACTCTGGTGCAGAGAAGGAGGAGAAAGAAAAGGAATATGAATTAAAAGAGAAGGAGGCTGAAGACCTGAGCAGAGAGAGAGAAGAGAAGTCCTCAGCTGCAACAGACAAAGTGTCTTCTGTTAACAATAAGGGTGAAAGTTCACAGGGAAAGATGAATTCAGAGGAGGACAAGAATAAAGGTGAGACTCGTTATTTCTAACCGCTTACTCTGCCTCTGTTATCAGTTAAATGATAAAAAATAACATGTTTTATGTAGTGTTTTTAAGCTTAAAATGTTGAACGTATACTTTATAAGAGACATAATGAACTTTTAACACAGCATAAATAATATATATTTTTATTAATGTTGATAGCATATTGTTGCTTATATGAATGTAAAGAAAGTTTCTCGATTCAAGGATACATTTAGGATAACGGTTTACTTATTATGATGCTTTAGTAAACAGTACTATTTATTAGTTTTGGATTCTGGTTAAAATATAATCTGGTAAAATTTTAAACTATAACTATTGAATTTTAAATAATGTGATTATATTTCACTCCATTTACTAAGTCTGGAGGAGTTTTTATCTCTCTGACATTTTCTGGAATTAAATCCATATTAATCATTAAGTAAAAATATTAATGACATAAAACGCAGCTACCTGAATGTTAAACAGAAACCTGTTCAGAAGGACTGATAAATCTTAATGTTACATTGTAATTACAATAATCCCGAATATTGTACAGAGAAGATCATCCACAGACAGAAAAGTTGAGGTTATTTTATTTATTTAGATGTTCTTGTTGCTCTTCTGATAGTTTCCTTAATTTCAGTCTCTTCCTCTTCTTTCAGCCGAGGAAGGTAGAGATGAGAAGATGGACACCTCACCGACAGAAGAGAGAAAAGGTTCAGACACTCGTATAAGTTTTATTTAATCTTTTAATATAAATTTACTTCAAATTTAGTCCACAGTTTTTTTTATAAAGATCTTGAAAAAATACAAATTTCATGGCAGAAAAAGAGGAAAAGGACGTGATAAAAACAGAAGAGTCTGGGAAGCTGCAGAATGGAGAGAACGTCAAAGAAGGCGGAGCATCTGTGGTTAATATCAGTGAAGAGAAAAAGAAAGCCACCAAGCAGAGATTCATGTTCAACATCGCTGACGGGGGATTCACAGGTGAGAACACGTTCCTGTCTCTTCTCTTTGCTCCTGTTGTATTTCTGTCTGTGACCTTTCTGCCCGCCCCCCCCAATCAGAGCTTCACTCCCTGTGGCAGAACGAAGAGCGGGCCGCCACCGTCACTAAGAAGACCTATGAGATTTGGCACCGTCGCCATGACTACTGGCTATTAGCTGGAATCATACAGTATCCTTTCAACCAGGCATTTATTGATTTATTGATAAACACAGTACTCATGGGTAATTACTTCCATCGTTTTACTCAAACATCACATGGGACGTCTCATTATGTTTGACTTCTTCTCTGTTAGAGTTTACAGACCACAAATTTTACTTTCATGGGCTTTAAAACACTAACGTCAAAAAGCCACGTGGTCATTAGGGAGAGAACCAGTTCAGTGTCAGGTTGTTTTATAACCTTTATATTTCCTTGTAACAGTAAAAGATACTTGAAATTGATAAAATTTAAATGAATAAGCCATTACAGCTTATGCACTTTAGCAAACACAAAAGCTACATCTCAGTCTGTTCTTCTTACTGCTGCTTACTGTATTTACTCAGATGTGTGTTTTTAAGTAGAATTAGCAGGTTGTCAAACATTGTGTTACTGTGTAATCTTGTCCAGAAACGTTGGCGTTGTTGTTCTTGAGTCTGGTGTCTCTCAGACATGGTTACGCTCGATGGCAGGATGTGCAGAATGACGTGAGGTTTGCCATCATCAACGAGCCCTTCAAAGGGGAGATGAGCCGGGGAAACTTCTTGGAGATCAAGAACAAGTTTTTGGCTCGCAGGTTTAAGGTAAAACAGACTCCTGTTCTGCAGAATTTCTTTGTTTGCACATGTCGACTTGCGTCATGTCTCACGGGTTATTTCTGGTCTGTGGTTTCCTGAAGTTACTGGAGCAGGCACTTGTGATTGAGGAGCAGTTACGTAGAGCAGCTTACCTGAACATGACGGAGGACCCGGCTCACCCCTCAATGGCCCTCAACACTCGATTCAGTGAGGTAGAGTGTCTCGCCGAGTCTCATCAGCACCTCAGCAAAGAGTCAATGTCTGGAAACAAGCCTGCTAACGCAGTGCTTCATAAAGGTGAGAACAATAAGAACACAGAGGGTTCTCATGTACTACAGAAACACAAATCTGTTGAGTTTGATTAGTTCTAACAGTTTTACCACAGTTGTTACAAAATGATGACCTGTTCTAATAAAGTCTGGACTCTGAGTTAAAGGTTAATAAAAACAGAATGCAATGATTTGCAAATCTGTTAAACCCACATTTTACTCCCAACAGAACAGAACAGAACTTCTTCAGTACATGATCCATCTTTAACTGCTGCTTGTGGATTTACACGTCCTGGACGAATCAGAATCTACATAAATTTAATATTTAAGTGGCCTCATTTATCTTCTTTCCTAAAGTGTGTTTTGTTTCCGAGTGGAGGTGTCGGCCTCTGAACAAGCTTCTTCTGTTGTCCACCTTTTAACATCAGTCTGGCTTGAAACACGCTTGAATATGCTATTATGATTTGCTCCAGTTCTTAAACACAATCAGGTGAAACGTGAAATGTTCAGGATTTATTCTGACAGTAAAAAGCTGTAGTGGGAAAAAGGAGAAGCATCTGTGTAAATGCTAATATTTAAATATTAAGCAGCAAATGCTGTCAGCAGCGAGAGTTGCCTGTGCTGTTGTATGATGGGTAATAATAAAATCCCCACATGCAACTTTTGCTGCTCTGGTTCAGTTGCGTGTCAAACGTGGGCAGAAACATTATTTAACTTCTCTGTTTTTGCCAGTTTACATGGTATAATGTTGTGGAGAAATGACTATCTCGTGTTTACTGAACATGATTTAAAAAGGAACCTTTTCAAATGCCAAAATGAACATAAATAATCTTGATGAGAATAAGATGCTAAAGTGTCCTTTAAACAACATGAAAGTCGTTTTTATAGTTAAAAACAGAAGTGTGATTTTAAAAATTGTTTTCAAATTCAAACAATTAAATGTTTATTTGCACAATGTCTTTCTTGTGTTTTTAGTTCTCAAACAGCTCGAGGAACTGCTGAGCGACATGAAAGCCGACGTCACTCGTCTCCCGGCAACGATCGCTAGGATCCCTCCCGTGGCCGTCCGGCTGCAGATGTCCGAGAGGAACATCCTCAGCCGATTGGCTAGCCGGGGCCCCGAGGTCGCAGCTCAGAACCAGTCACAGACCTCACAGCAAATGCAGGTTCCACGCTGACCAATCACATGACACCTTTCACACTCGCTGACCGGAGCTTGAAGCTCTCACCTCACCGCCATGTAGCAGATGTCGTCCCCTTCAAACACCTTGTACAGAACAGTCAGGTTAGTCCCCTCGATCTGTGCTGACAACTCATCTCCAGACGCTGTGCAGCTTGTTTCAACAGACTGGAACTGTAAATGAATGATGGGAGTAATCAGACTAAATACAAACATCTTTCTGGAATCAGATTCAACTCTTCAGTCCTTAACACTGAACTGCAGGCAGCTCCTCTCACCTGTCCTGACAGCAGGGTCAATGTGTGTTTGTAACATATGTATCATTAAACTGTGGAGGACGGACGGAGCGAAAGCAGCATGTTGGGAGTGTCCTGGTGCTTTGTATTAACTTTTAGATCACTGAAGACTTCAAGAGATTTTATTGTGCTTCTTTTCACCTTTAGGAACTTGTGAAACTACCAACGTTTTTGTTAGAAGTCATTTAGAAACTTTGTCGTCACTGATGCGGTACCGGTCTGTGTGTTAAGAAGGAGGTATGTGTGTTTCATGTTTGTAACAAACAGGCATAAAATCGTGCATCTCTACTGCAGAATGCTCCGTCACTGAGAGACTGTTACTGTCACATCAGTCTGTCACATCTGTTACCTCCTTGTGTTGGTCCTGCCACCTGCCCTGTCAGGTAAGCTGATCTGGGATCAGCTCTTTGTACACACACACACACCCAACCAGTACCTTGACATTCCTAACTGCACCTCAAATCTACTCAAAGTTTCCCCAAAAAATAGGAAAAAGAAGAGTTTTTGGTACATGTGACAGTTTATGAGAGTCATGGCAACCTTTATTTAATTTCTTACGTCTATTGTTATTTTGTTTTACGTTATTAAATATTGTTCTTGTTACCACCTTGTTGTTTTTATTGACTGTTTGTTTTTATGGACTACAATAAAACATCAAAAGTTATCAGTTTTTCTCTCTCCTTTTTCTTCCTGCATGATTTTTATATTTGTCTTTCAGTGAATTTATGTGAAAATCCTTGTGAAATTTCTTGCCAGATGTTTATTGCAGCTGTGTGGATTCTACAAGGCTCTGGACCAGCAGGATGGATGAACACTATCTGAAAGGTATTCATTTGAATGACTGTAATGGAAAAGTACAGACAGACGGGATCTGACTAAAGATTTAACACTGTATTTTGACATTTAGGACTGAAACTAAATAAACATATTCAAATTATTTTTAAACTTCTGAGCTGCTTTATTCGTTAAAGTTTTATTCTCTACTTGATGTTCTCGCTGATGTCAGTTATAGTCCGGGTCAGTGCATAAACAAACTGTATGACAAGCTTTGCATACAAGCTTCGAAAGATGAGGTGGAATTTACATGGAGGCAAAATGCAGATTTGCTGGAGAGATAAAAGTAACAGCTCTTCCTCATGGAGCAGCTCTGAGGAAGATCAGAGGGGGTGGGGGGGGAATTCAACCCATATATAGCAACATAATTAAGAAAAATTAGAGCAAATTGCAGGGCAGGAGGATCAACTGGACTTGTTATCGCATCAGTAAAGAGCTTCAACGCTCACAGAAGTTAGTCTGTGTCTGACAGGAGAACATATGGAACGATATGGTTAACCTGGACTAAGTTACATGTAGAGTGGACATGTGATCAGACTCGGTGTCTGATTGTTGGTGGAGAAACCCTAAAAATCACCTCATTCAGCAGCACTGAGTGAAATCAGCTCATCACTTCCTGGTAGAGACGAATCCAACCTCCCAGTAATCCTGAGGACAGAGAGGAGTCGACATCATGTCGTGTGGGTGAGTCAATATTTAATCTATTTAATACGTTATCTTGTTGACATGGTTTGAATGTTTCTTCTGTTTCTTCCTTTTAACTCATTCTCAGACCTTTTTACCAAGAAAGTCCTACAGGGACGAACTCTCCTGGGGTTGATGTGTGATCATGGAAGCTGGGGTTGAACCGGCAACCTTTTGATTGGCGCTCAACCACTTCAGGCACCCTTTAACTCCCAAGTATAAAAATACAAGCCAATTTTTTGCATATTTAATCTCAATTTAGATGAAAATTATATTAAAATCCTTTTTTTTTTTTTTTTTTACTGTTAAACATCTTCACACCTTCCTCCATCTCTTCTCTCTGTCTGTCACCCCTGACTGGATCTTGTTGCATGTGAAGTCCTATGATGTAGATGAAGTTCTGTAAAGATCTTCTGCTCATCTTAAGGGACTATTTCAGTGTTCTTTCTAGACCATATGTTGAAATATTTGATCATTTGAAACACACGGTAAAATCTAGGCGGGGCCGTCTGTGTTCTGACAGCAGTAAACTGTGAAGACTTTGTGTTGTAGTGATAAACTAAATATAACCATGAAATGTCACGTTCTCTACTTTCATAAACAGTTTTTAATGTCCTCTGTAAGACGATCAGTAACAGGGTTACAGTTATTTAACAGGTTAGACTCCAACGTCTCCTTTAACATATACTTCAATACAGAAGATACAGATATTAAGTGTGTTGAAGTCACTTATATTTAATATGTTGTTGCAAGTTATTGACTTGCAAATATGCAACTTTCTTGCTTCAAGCAGTTCTGGTGACATCACCAGGCATTTGTATTCTTCCTCTGGGAAACAATTTCAGCCTCTTTAAGTTGATTTAATTTGTTTTTTTATCTCCAGTTTCCTCCTCAGCAGATTAAAAAAAGTACAGTACAGTTTAAGTCTGTAGACTCAGTCCTTCCAAAACTTTACACGTATTTCCTTTGTTGGGGATTTTCTCGATATCTTTTGGTTCTGCAACAAAAACTAGCAGCCAGTTACACATGTAGATTAAAAGCTTAGCGATCGACCACCAACTTTACACCAAACTGCTGTGAAATGAACTGAGACGTCACATGATCAGTTAGCACTGATCATCTACTTTTACCAAATGACAATGTTGCTCAATATCTGTCAAATTGATTGTGTTATTAATGGCTTTGTTTGAATTGGACTAAATGTACAACCTGGAAAACGTGAGTTTTTTTTAAATTCCATCTGGCGTTTTAGGAGTTATTGAGTGTAAAGTATCAGCTGTGGCAGCCATCTTGGTTGATTGGTTAATCAGTTTCTGGAAGTTTCATTACATTCATGAGATATTTTGCTAAAGAAAATAGACATACGAACAAATTAATAGTTTTGTTTTTCCAGACAATGAGTTACTTCACGTGAAACATTGATGTTTTCTGGACCTTTAAAAGATCCAGATGGAAACATCTGGAAACAGCATCTGAAATACTGACCGAACCCAAAAGTCAACCCAAAAATACACACACATGTTTATAAATAAACTTTTTTTTTCTTCATATACAAGAAGCAGTAGAGTCGGATTATTTTCATTTTATTTTGGCACAATTAATGTTACAAACACAGTTATTACATTTAAAGTGTTATTTAGGTTAAAATATGCATATTTACTTTATAATATATAAAATCTTATGTTATCAGATGTTATTTTTACTAAAGTATCAGTGTTTAAGTAGTGTTTTATAAACAACTTGAATAAATGTTTAATTTTCTACCTCGGAACGATTCAGACTGAATATTTAATAAAGCTGGTGATGCGTTAAAGTCCTCTGAATAAAACAGTTTAATGCATTTCAACGCTGCGAGAGTCAAGTAAATCAGGGAAACGTCGTCTTCGCCACTTTGCGGCTGTGTGAACAATGAGTAAACGTGTGTGTGTTTGGCACATTTCTGCATTTGCCTGAGATGTGAAGCTCTGCTGCGTCAGAGGGGAAGAGAAGTCAAGCCAGCGCTAACTGCTGAACAGAATCAGAGAGGAATGTAACGCAAAGTGCAGAAGCTGACGTTAACCACGACGACACCTGCAGGGCTGGGTGTGTGTGTGTGTGTGTGTGTGTGTGTGTTGGGGGCAGGGTGGGGCTGTAACTAACCATATATCTAGTCTTCTCTACTTATTCCTCCATGTCTATACAAATACAGATAAATCTATTTGTCTCCTGCTACATTTTATTTTGAAGTTGTCACAGTTCGCCGTTGACCAGCTTGTAAAAGACGATTTTACATGAATGTAAATTTGGCCTCTCAAAAGTCACATAGAGGGAAATAATTTGCAAGTAAAATTCAGATTGTTTCACAAGTCAGAACACAATTTTTTTCATTTACCTAAAACATGTTTGTTTATGTTTGTTTCTGCAGTTCAGCTAAACCTTTGTTACCGTGCTGATAACCGTGTGTGTGTGTGAGGAAACAGACATGCACATGACTGTATGTTCATCAGTAATCTCAGTGTTACCGGTTTTGTTTTTTATTGAAAGTTGCAAATGGTTTACCAGCTGGAAAGCAGCTCACACACCCCCACACACACATTTACGAAGGGGAGGAAGGTCAAACTGCAAATGAGGAAGTGTTCTGTGACTCTGACCTTTGTGTGTTGCACACACACACACACACACCTGGAAGTAAAGAACAAACAGTGGCAGGGGACAGGTGGGCAGGTTGAGGGGGGGGGAGATTTGCAAGTACTTTCTGTTAGACAAAGTCGGGTCTCGCTTGAGAAGCTTCAAGTCTTTCTGTTACTGTGGATTTTTCACCGTGATGAAATCGCTGCTCGCCGGTGAATCATCAACAACCGGAGCTGTTTAAGCTTCACATGCTGCTGTTGAGATCTGACACAGGAAACTCGGCGTGATGGAGCTGAAACTCTTCCTGCTTTCAGATACTTTTTGTTGTGGCTGCCATTAAAAAAAAACAAAAAGGAAGAAACAAAAGTAGCATCTGTATCTGCTGGAGGAATTCCGGCCCGTCAGCTATTTTTGTTCCTGCCTTTGCTTTCACTCTTTAGTGAGAGGAGACGTAAAAAGGAAGGAAGGGAAGAGAGCGAACAACGCAGAGGGGCAGACCTACACAGAGCAAACGCCGTCTTAGTGACAGTTGTCAGGAGCAGCTGAGAGGAGTAAGTGTTTACCTGCTTTTCTACAGAGAGCGCCGATCTGCGTTTTGTGTTGTGATTAAAACTGATAGTTTGGATATTTGATGGATTAGATATCAGAAGCAGAAGTCTAGTTTACTGCCACAAAGCAAATGCATGACAGTGACTTTAATTAAAGAGAGGAAGTCGTTCAGAATAGACGGTTCAGTCAGCAGAGGAAAAACAAACGTATGTTTCTGAGTCTACACGTGTGGCACGGGTACAAGCAGCTCTTCATCGGTCGCTCTTCTTCTCCCTCATCCCAGAAAAAGTGAGGAGACGACATGGTTCGGTGAGTCAAGCCTCCGCCGGACTTCGTCCGTCAGCTCAGCTTGTTTTTAATGACAACTTCTCTGTTTCCATTCCTCCTTCTCTGTCTTTCACCCTTTCTGCTCTGTTCCTCTGTCATGTGATCGCTTATTTTCTAAATGAAGTTTCAAATTCAGGGTTTGAATAAGACAGATGTAAAGTGTCATCAAGGCTTTTTTCACCTCCACGTGTACAACTACAAGTTGTTAAAACAACATTGTTTCAGTCCTTTTTGTAATTATTTATGCAACTTTAATTGAGAAACTTTAAATAAAAAACCCTGGTGGGTGGAAGGAGAAGCCGGGTTTGAACCATCAACCCTCCGGCTGGCGGTCAGACACTCGTCCCCCAGAGTCACAATTAAACTTCTAACTAAACTAATCAAACTTCTTTCATTAAACTTCGTTAAACTGTAACATTTAAACAAAGACTTTAAGCTTTAATTGGAAGTGATCGATTATGAATTCATTATCACTACTAATTATAAGTAAAATGTTTTTGCCTTGAATTGGGAATAATTAAAAAAACAAGCTTTTTTTGATGAAACGTAATTGTTGAACTAAAGCCTAAAAAACTGCTCGTCACGCGTTATAAAACAATCAGTCGTCTCTAACGTCACTATAAAACGTTACAGTGAGTGAAAGTTAGTTTTCATCCTGATAAATGACTCAATCTTTTCATGCATTGATAATTATATTTTTTAGCTTCATTCTGATTTTAGACACAAAATTGTTGTGTACAGGTGAACATATTGGGATGTTGTAGATATAAATTTATTAAATTTTTTGTGGTTCTGATGCAGGTGGTTCCACAGAGACATCAGCGGTCTGCAGGCCGAGGAAATCCTCAAGTCTCGGGGAATCCCAGGCAGCTTTCTGGCTCGACCCAGCAAGAAAAATGTTGGAGATTTCTCCTTGTCCGTCAGGTAAAAACACCTTTTATTAGTTTCTCTACTGAACTGGATCATTTACGCTCACCTTGACGGTTAAACTCAACAAACAGCCCTCTCACCTTTCCAAGTTTGTTGAGCCAAAGTTACTTCCTAAATTAATCTGCAGCCAATGAATGACGATAATTACTAGTTCAAAACAAACATTCCTAACAAATACTGAGCCAGTTTTTTAATGGTTGCATTCGACGTGCTTGAAGGGCGGAAAGCCAAACGGTTTGCAGGAACTCTGTGAGAGTTTACCGTAAAACACCACAGAGATAAATAATCACAGATCAATCTGATGTCTTCATATCCTGAAACCTTTGCTCTTTAGACCTGACTGATGTGCATGAGGTTTACCTGATTATAAGACCTGTTCATCACACAGCTGCAGCCAGATTTAACAGGCTCTGCTAACACACATCAGTGCATTTAACAATTAATGTTTTTGAAGACATGCAATTAAATTCAGTTTGCATAAATCTTTTCATTCAAAAGGGGTGAAAATGAATAAATTACAAACATACATGACAGTGTTTTATCATGTGCATCGTTTCCACTCATTCAGAGGTGATGAAACACGCGGGACTTTCTTCTCTTTCCGTTTGGCCGGTAGTGGCTGTAGGGGTAAAGTGGGTCACTCATTTATTATTTGTTTTTTGGTCTGATCTGTGGCTTCACTCTGTCGCATCTCGAGATGCATTTGAGCAAAACAAAACCTCCTTCCAGATCATGCAACAGATTGTAACTGCTGAAGTACAGAGTTGTTCTCTTAATGCTGGACATCTGATTAAATTCATTCTATAACAGTTAATTATTCAATTTGCTTCCTCAGAATTTTTAATTGGTTTTCCCCAAATCGGGTTTTTAAAAGTGAACCATTGCTTTTCTTAAATTAACCTGCACTTCTCAGGAAGTTTAAGTCAGGACAAACGGTTTTATTTGTTGTGGTCTGACTGTTTCGTGTTTTTACGTTTTGCAGGGTGGGTGAGGTCGTCACCCACATCCGCATCCAGAACACGGGAGACTTCTACGACCTGTACGGCGGGGAGAAGTTTGCCACCCTGTCGGAGCTGGTGGAATACTACACGGCGGAGAACGGCATCCTTCAGGACAAAGACGGAACAACCATCGATCTCAAGTATCCTCTGAACTGCTCCGACCCGACTACAGAGAGGTCAGAGTCCTGGTTGGTCAGATGTATTCAGTTCAGAACACTCGACTGTGACCAAACATGTTTCCTCTGACAACTGCTCGTGTTGTAAGGATAAGAAACGTCATGCGATGGGTGATTTCATTCAGCTTTGATCTTTTTCCTCTGTGGGGGAAACAAAAAGCCTGTTTTAAATATTGAAGGTTTATCAGTCTGTTTGTTTGTCTCGGTGTGAGTCAGTAAAAAAAATACTCCCACGCTTTAGAGCCGATGATTCCTTCGTTATCCACCTCGCCGCCGCAGCTTTTGGAATACAAGGGTTGACATTAACAGAGATGGAACGACGGGAAGCTTTGACTCCAACGCTTCACTAACCGAAATGTTTCCACGTCTAAGAGGTTTTCCTCTCCAGTCTCTGAAATCGATTTCCTGATTCGACCTTTTTATTATCAGATGTTTAAGAGTGTAAAAAACAAAAAAAAAACAACAACCTTCAAAGAAAAAGTTGAAATGAGGATCTACTTATATTGCCCCTCCTACATTTAATTAAAAAAAACAAACTCTTGCATTGATTTGCATCTTAAAATTTAGATTTTAGCTGAAACATCAACGTGACGTAACTTCAAGGAAAAGATTTATTTGTAGCGATAAAACAAAATGTTTACTGCGTGCGAGAATTCAGCAACAAACCACAGAAAAAAGAACAAAGTTGGTTATTTATGAAAGAATTTAACAGGAAGTTTAAAGTTTATCATTTCAGTTACAAGATTACTGTGATATTCTAAAAACACTTAGACTGAATCTAAAATAAATCTGAAACCAGATCATTCGCAAACATGTGAATTTCTGAACATAAATAAATAACTTTAGATTTCTGGGTCATTGACGCGTCATCCCAGCTTAAAAAGCCAATTTACTAAAGTATCGTAGAAACTCTTGTTACATCTAGTTATAAAAGACATCCACACCATTTAAACTAGCAGTAAAACCCAGTTTTATGAAACGTTTATGATCACTGAGAATCTTTTTATTGGTTTGAATTCATCACGCTTTATAGGGAAACGTTTCATGCAGCATTTTCACAATTAAAGAAAGAGAAATAACAAAAATAACGTCCATATTAATTGTTTTAAATTAAAATTACTGAAAATATATCGTTTGAAATGCTTTTAAGGCATTTTAGATAAACATTTTACATTTAAAAGTAACTCTTTGAATATTTTTACACTTATTGTTTTTTTTTAAAACAGGTTTTAGAAATTAAAAACTTGAATCAGATTCAATCAAATATAGAACCAGTTTATTGTGTTGGAAGCAGCAGGACTGAGAGGAAGGACGGACTGTTATGATTTTATATAAATACTTAACTAACACGACATAAATTAGTAAAACAAATCCTACAGTTTAACATTCTGACAGGAAGCGTGTTCAAAGAGTTTAAACCATAATGCTACTTTTAATTTTTTATTCCTCAGAATATTTAAACATTTATTTCAATAAAATTCTAACAAAAATAAAAGCACCATTGAAAGTTAACCAAAATATTTCTTTTAATGCAAAAGTTTTACACACAAACACTGTAAAAGTTTGATTCTGATATTCTTACTGAAAAGCAACGTTGAATTTGGCTGTTAAATAAAGTTGCATGATGATAAATAGATAATTAGTTTCTGCTCGTATCCTCTCTGCTGCTGATGTAACTCACAATGAAAGTGTAACATTTCAAAAAAAAAAAAGGACTTGTTAAAGTTTATTTTAGCGCTTTTAACGTCCCACAGTTGAATTCCACGACTTGGCTGCAGGAGGCGTTTGCTGATTGGTGGATTTTTCCTCCCTGTTGGAAACACTGAGCAGCTCTGTAGGCTGATTAAAGCAGATTGATGTCCAACATGCAGCGATAAACATTTAGTTTGTTTCTTTTATGAGTCAAGAAGGACTCGACTTTCTACTCTACACTCAAAGACACGACTGAAGCTGGAAGTTATACCCTCTGCGCCCCCCCCTCGTCCTTCTGCCTCTCTGTCAGTTGTCTAACTTCCCTTTTGTTGCTGCGGTTGGAAACTTTAAGTTTTGACACTTTTGAAAGCAATGGCCAGACCCTGCTCGTCTTCCTCTATTGCACACTCCATCGTGTTCTTGCTCAGTTACTATCTTCCTCATCTAACCTAAAGTCTGTGTCATTTCAGCTAAGTGTGATTACGCTGCACCTCAGCTGGTCACTTCTTAACACTCCATTCCTAATAAAGACTTCATACATCCCAACATGCCGACACGTGCATGTTGATTTAAACATATCTGTGATTTCTTGCATCAATAGTTTCTGCAGAACGAAACAAACACGTTCAATGCTGCAGGTTTGCAACTTTTTGCTGATAGTAATTTAAAATCTTGCTTCAGAATCCAATAATCAAAGCAATAAAATAGTTAAAAACATGCATTAAAACAGTATTAGTAGATGTAACATATTGAAAGGGGGGAAGCTATAAATACTTTGTCCTGTTCGGCCACGAAATCTGTCATCAGAAATTTTCCGACCGCAACTCAGGAAGTTTAGAAAAAGAAATTGAGAACTGTGCCTAAAATTAAGTCACACTCAACCCGACTCTGTTGTGCAGACGTGGGTACTTGTAAGAATACACACAACACAGTGTCAGGCATAAATAAATATGATCTACTTATAGTAGTGATATTGCACATGGTAGTTGTTTGTTTCATTTTAATTTCAGGGTGTTTTATATTTGGGTTTGTGGTTTTTTATTTGCAGCCTGGTAAATCGTATCAGAGTCTAACAGGTTCTGATTCTGGTTCTGAGAAGTTCTAATGACACCTGCATAAAAAAACAAGATGTTTTCTTACAGGTTGCATTAAATATAGAAACATGGAGATCAATTTATAAACCGATCAGAATGATAGAAATCAGATCTTGCTTTTAACGCTACGGGGACGCCGTCATCGTCGACGATGCCAGGGACTTTGTTGTGTTTAATCGAACATAGCTTCCGAACCATAAAAGATAGAAACTTACATTTTTTTTCCTCTAAATCGGGAGAATCCAAGCTTTCAGACGATAGTTCCAGCATCGCTCTAGCACAGGGGTGGTCAACTCCAGGCCTCGAGGGCCACTATCACTATGCTCTAGCACATTCACAAGGGATACAGTGTCGTGTCAAAGTCGGTGTTCCAGTCAGAGCCTTTGTCTTTTGCGCATGACGCGCGGTTGTCAAATTTTTTTTTTCTTATTCATTGATATTTAGTGTGGGTTTTTCTTGAATAAAGTGTGATATTCTAATTTTCGCCTAATTTTTTTTTTTTTTTATTTATTATAATACTCTTTATTTCAAGCAAAGGAGCCTCATTTACACAGCAGTTTATGATATTTCAATTCAAAATAAAAAAAACAAAGTATAGGACATTATGGGGCATTGAAATGTGGTGTTTTAGTTTTTAGTTTTAGTAGCATTTAAACAAAAAAAAGTCAAAAGTTTATTTCTCCAAAAAACCCTTGGTCCCCAGAGGGTTAATTTACCCGTGATGAGATCATAAGTCGTGCTTGTGTTTCAGGTGGTACCACGGTCACCTGTCGGGCCCGAACGCAGAGAAGCTCCTCACCGCGCGAGACGAACCGGGAACCTACCTGGTCAGAGAGTCGCTGTCCAAACCAGGAGACTTCGTCATCTCCGTTCTGACAGATGAAAACCTCAAAACTGGAGTAAAAAGAGTCTCTCACATCAAGATCATGTGTCAGGTGTGTGCTCGTTTTGTTTTCCTCTTTTAATTCTGGTTAAACGTGTAAAAAAAGGAAAGCAGAAACAGATTCACCACATGGAGAAACTCGGAGGGTTATTCCCCGACTCATCTCTGAAATAAATTCTTTATTTCCTTTCTTACACAATAACAGACTTTTGCTCATATTTTTAACTATCAGGTTAACAAAGACAGATGAATAAAAAACAGTTTTTTTTGTTTGTAATGAGCGTCTGTTTTGTCACAGGTGAGCCTTTTATTTTTAGCTGTGGTTTGTCTCAGTGTAAACAACTTGGTAGGCACAGTTTTACACATCATTAGGTGTAAAAGATTACATGGAGATTAATCCAAGGTCATAAAGATGTTTTATTTCCTTTATTTATTACCTGTAATAAATAATAATCCTCCACTAAATTCATAAATATCAACTTTCAATAAAAACCATTTTAAGGCACTTTTTTCTTGTTTTGTTCCATTTTTAATGAAATGATATTGTCATATTTTCATCCAAGCTTTTATTTTGTAAAACTGCATTTTAGTTTATTTGAAGTGTGATTTTTTTTTAAGATCTTGAGTAGGTGATTTTTTTTCCATACTGTGTTAAACTGCTGTTATTTTTTTCAGAACGACAGGTATACAGTAGGAGGTTCAGAGATGTTCGACACGCTCACAGATCTGGTGGATTATTACAAGCGTAAAGGCATCGAGGAGATCTCTGGAAACTGGGTTTATCTCAAACAGGTGAGTCAGACTTGGAGGTAAAACACGTAAGTTATTTTTATAACCACTTATTTAACATCATGCGCTGTGATTGACAGGAACTGCCATTAGCTTTCCTTTCATCTCTGTTACAACAGTTTGTGTTTGTTTTATTTTCCCGGCAGCCGTATTACTCCACCAGAGTGAACGCAGCAGATATCGACAGCCGAGTGAAGCAGCTGGATCTGACCTCAGACCAGCCGCAGGAGGGCGAAGGCGAGAAGAGCAAGGCCGGCTTCTGGGAGGAGTTTGATGTGAGATTTTTATATTTATCTTTCATTAAAGAACCACAAGAATTTCTTGAAGTGGGTAAACAGAAATTGAACATCAGTCTTGTTATTTAGAAGTGAAAATATTTGCTACCATCTTGTGGGTGGAAACAAAACGAGACCTGATGTGATGTTATTAGAGTTAAAATCAGAATTCATATAAATAACTTTACATTTTATATCAAATGTGATGAGCTACTTGCATTTTATTGCAATAAATTGTAAGATTTATATGATTTTATCTTGCAAGTTGAACATCTTTAACATTCTCAACTTTCTTTAACAATGAAATGTTTCATTTGTGACATTAAAATGAGAAAAAAATAAAAAACAATTTACTCTTTTGTTACTTAATATCTGAAGGAAAAACACTGTAATCTGAATCTGCACAAACAAAACAGCAAAATGTAGAAAAGAAATTACAGCCAAAGTGCTGGTTTTGATTATTGTATACATTATGTACACAGTCCTGTGCAAAAGTCTTGAGTCATCGCTCTTATTTCTGTTTATTCAGTTTCAAATAAGCCAAAAAAGTGTCATCAGTAACTGGATTTGAGTAAAATCCTGAGTCATATTTTAAACTGTTTGTTTCACCAGCCAGAGGAATGATGATGATGATGATGATGATGATGATGATGATGATGAACGGAAGGATGATTTCAGGGTTTAAATCATGTCTTTGCTGGAATTGTTCATATTTCTTACCATCATTTCCTTCAGACATTATTATTGAGGGGTTTTTTTTTAGGATCAGTACTTCTTCTTTTGTCTTGCACTTCTCCTGTTTTCTAAAGTTATGACAGATTGCACAATGTGCAGATTTTTACTTTGGCTCAACTGAAATGAAAAAGCTTAAAGACCTACAGAAATTTGAAAAAGAGGTGATTAGTTAATCTGAATCAGTATCATTTTAATTGATTGATAATAATAAGAGAGAAGAAGTTCTAAGGTCAAGTCAGTTCAGATTGATGAAGTTTTATGTTGGAGTCATAAAAAAAAGAGCAACGTTCCTCCTTTTATGTTGAAAACGTTCAATTTATTTGTCGGTTTAAGACACACGTCAACGCTTTTCTTCACAGGCTCTTCAAAAGATGGAGGCGAAAGTGAAAAAGAGCCGAGAAGAAGGTCAAAGACCAGAAAACAAGAGCAAAAACAGATACAAGAACATTCTTCCATGTGAGTTTATTTTTTATCGTCTCCTGTAAGTTCCCTGTTCTGGTGCGAGCTGTGACCAGAAACCCGTTTTTTCTTTCACAAGTCAACGACACCAGGGTCATCTTACAGAATGCGGATCCTAATGTCATCGGCTCCGATTACATAAACGCCAACTATGTGAAAGTAGGTCCCTGAACGCACCGCGTGACACCAAACACGACAGAATACTGTCAGGGTTGTTGTGCTGATTGTGTTTGTGTGTTAATTTTACAGAACAAGCTGTGGGAGTCCGGAGGACAGAAAGTTTACATCGCCACTCAGGGTTGCTTAGCAACAACTGTCAACGATTTCTGGCAGATGGTGTGGCAGGAGAAGACAGCTGTGATTGTCATGACAACAAGGGAGGTGGAGAAAGGAAGGGTCTGTATCAAATCAATGATCATAAATCAAAACATTTTTTTCAAAATAAAAGTTTAAAAATGTATTTCAAAAATCCAACAGAAACATCGAACATGTCGTTACCACTAAGAGCAGAAATGAAAAGACTCAGAACAAACACTTCCTGTTGTGCAGCTCTTTTGAATAACACATCAGATTAAATGTCAGATTCTACACACACGTTACTGACTTGAATGCAACACCATATAAAAGCACATGGTCACCACACCTGTGTCTCTGGCTTCCTGATGGCACTCAGATGGAACTCAGGGGTCAAAGTTCAGCCTCAAACGCACAATCACTGGGAGAAAATTCCAAGTTATACGGAAGGAATTCCTGAACAGGAAGTGATGAAGGCATCTGGGGGTTCCACATGTTCCACCATGTGTGTTCAATGTTTAATGTCAGAGACTTGAGAAGTTAAAAAGTCTCTTCACTTCCTGCTTGGAAGAGAAGGTTCTGAGACTTTGTTGCATCTCTGAGGAGATTTGAGAGAAAACGGTTGATCTTATAACATAAATAAGTTGTATAAGAGGTGTGTGTGTGTGTGTGTGTGTGTGTGTGTGTGTGTGTGTGTGGGTTTGTATTTCTGACCTCCTGGGGACCCGTTTCCTGACTTTTACTATCTTTCTGGGGTCCGAGGGTTCTTGTGGGGACCGAAGCCTGGTCCCCATGAGGGGGACTCCCCTTTTTAGGGTTAGGGGTTAGGTTTATAGGTATGGTGTGAATAGAGTTTTAGTTAGTCTTAGGGTTAGTTATAGATCAGTAATGGTTAAGGTTAGGAAAAGGGTTTGGGTTAGGTATAAATCTAGTTACTAAAATCAATGGAAGTCAATGGACGGTCCCCATAAGGATACCAAAACACACT
>SSNP01000033.1:2928059-2944107 GCA_006937955.1 Pachypanchax playfairii
AAATGTATTTCAAAAATCCAACAGAAACATCGAACATGTCGTTACCACTAAGAGCAGAAATGAAAAGACTCAGAACAAACACTTCCTGTTGTGCAGCTCTTTTGAATAACACATCAGATTAAATGTCAGATTCTACACACACGTTACTGACTTGAATGCAACACCATATAAAAGCACATGGTCACCACACCTGTGTCTCTGGCTTCCTGATGGCACTCAGATGGAACTCAGGGGTCAAAGTTCAGCCTCAAACGCACAATCACTGGGAGAAAATTCCAAGTTATACGGAAGGAATTCCTGAACAGGAAGTGATGAAGGCATCTGGGGGTTCCACATGTTCCACCATGTGTGTTCAATGTTTAATGTCAGAGACTTGAGAAGTTAAAAAGTCTCTTCACTTCCTGTTTGGAAGAGAAGGTTGATCTTATAACATAAATAAGTTGTATAAGAGGTGTGTGTGTGTGTGTGTGTGTGTGTGTGTGTGTGTGTGTGTGTGTGTGTGTGTGTGTGTGTGTGTGTGTGTGTGTGTGTGTGTGTGTGTGTGTGTGTGTGTGTGTGTGAGGTGTGAGTTTGCAAAGTGTTTTGAAAGTTTAGACATGTCACAAGTTTTATTGTGACATCAGCACATTGTTAGTTAGACATTCTTTTATGAACTTAGACTGTAAAAAATATTTGATTTGTGACCCGTTTGAAGGATGTTTCTGGTTTTCTCTCTGGATTAATTATAATTCCGTTAATATTCATGTGAAAATTGCAGTTTTTTCGGGATAATTCTGTCCCCGCTGTATAATGTACTGCTATTAAATATCATGACACATTCAGGATGTTTCCAAAGCTGTGATAGAGCTTTGAACTTTAAAAAGTTTTTAGATAAAATTTGATGTTTTTCTTGTTCTGTTTGCAGAATAAATGTGTTCCGTACTGGCCAGACCTTCACAGCTCCAAGGAGGTGGGACCATACGTGGTGACCTGCAATTCTGAGAGGGAAGCAATCGATTACAGAGTTCGAGTTTTGGAGATCGCTCCTGTAGACAAGGTCACTTTCAAACCTGTGACATCGTTTATCTTTTGTGCAAAAGTTTTGAGTAGTCTCTGTTTTTTTAGATTAGGTTTCCAAGGCGTCAGATGTTTTTGTAGTATTGATTCAGATCTTCTGGTTTTCTAAAAGTCTTTCAGAGTTTTTCTTTCGACTTCAGCTGCGGTGGCTTAAAACCTTCACACGTTACTGGAAATACAAATAAATCTAAGACTTTTTGCTGTAGTGACTCTGTTTTTTCTCTCCCTTCCAGCCTAAACTGTCCCGGGCTGTATGGCACTACCAGTACCTCAGCTGGCCCGACCACGGCGTCCCTGGGGAACCGGGTGGAGTCCTGAGCTTCCTCACCCAAGTCAACGCTAAACAAGCTGAATATCCCAAAGCTGGTCCAATGATCATCCACTGCAGGTACTGTACACCTGTCGAGAAAGTCGCAGCATCTAAAGTTTCTGTGTGACAGCTGGTTCTGGTTCTGCTTTTAATCTCTGAGTTCTTTAGTTAAGTGATTGAATGTTTAGGATTAAAAGGAAATTATTTCCAGGATTATAATCAGTGAAGTTATACCTAAACAAAAAGCTGATTGTTGGATTATTGTTTCCTCGTGTGCTTTAAGGGAGACTCGAGCAGCTCAGGCTCCTTCCAGAGGAGTTTCAGAATAATTTTATCATCTTGTGTTTTTAGTTTGCAAAAAATATAAAACACACGCACTCAGAAAAATCTCAATAATCCTTGATTATTTCATGAAACTGGTAAAATAGCATTTTTTTTAACATGCTGAATTTGATGGAACCGAAAATTGTAGGAAACATGGACGACTGACACATAAAGCACAAAAAACAAGCGCCCCCTTGTGGCTGCCTGCAGTATAAGTTTTAAATCTCACATCAGCTCATTTGTTTTAAGATGTTGAGCTTCACTTAAATTTATTCAAATATTCATTTTCCAATATGTTTCATTGGAATTAGTTATCGGATGCTTAAAAAACTGATGATTGTGATCAGGTGAGTGGGCGGGACTTTAACTCTGTAGAGTCTACCTGGATGTCTGAGTCCGAAAAATACAAAATGGCAGCTCTTGCTCACATGATTTTACTGCTTTACTTTATACAACAGAAGACAATGGAAACACATCACTGGCTGCTCTTTAAGTAATCTGGATTAATAAGAAAACATATTATACTTAAATAATCTGTATTAAAACGGGTAAATGAAACCAAATATCTTGAAAATCATTTGAGTGAGTCTGAAGTGAGGATAAGAAAAATGTGATCCGCTTTAAATTAAAAGAAGATTTTAATGCATTTAAAAACAGCAGTAAAGGAATATTCATGATATTTATTAAAAACTCCTCAGCTGCTTGTGGTACATCAAAGATCTTTAACACATTGATGAAGAGATTCTGGTACTGAGAACTTTGTGGACGGGTTGAGGGATGGAAGATGAGTTAATGAGGTGCCCAAACGTGTTCTGTTTATAATAAAGAAGACATTGTTATACAAAGAAGAAAAGTTTTACAACTTATCTGATGGATTTCCATGAAATTCTGTAACTGTGTTATAGAGGCGCCGAAAACTTTAAACCTTTATTTTAATGTCATCATCAATTCAGTGTTTTACTTTGTCAATTTTTTTGATGAATAACCAATTCTCAGACATAATACTGACAGATTTATTGCTAAATGTTATTATTAGCACCATCATAAGGCCACTCATTATTCTCATGTTGTTTTTTTTATGTTTTCCAGCGCTGGAATTGGTCGGACGGGCACATTCGTGGTTATTGACATGATTCTCGAGACTATTGACACTCTAGGTAAAACTTAAATTTAAGTTTATCAAAATACATGCAGGCATTAGTTTCGCTGACCATCTCCTTTTTGTTCTTGTAGGTCTGGACTGTGACATTGACATTCCAAAGTACATACAGATGGTACGAGAGCAGCGCTCAGGCATGGTGCAGACTGAAGCTCAGTACAAGTTCATCTACCTGGCTGTATCTGAGTACATACAGACCACCAAAGCTAAAGAGAGTGCCTCCAAGGTGAGTGAAGAAAACACAGGGATTCAGCTTATTATTCACGGTTGCATTTATTTTATTAATTCAATCAACACATGACTCATTCTGATGTTTGTCCTTTAAACTGCTGTTTTGAACTCCAAAGGATTCAATTCCAGCAGCGATACACAATCAGAGCAGATGAACGTTGACCCAGAGAGACACAACAAATCGACCGCAGAGACCAAACTAACTGCTAAAGCTCTTTCTGTGTTTGACTAGCTCCGTACCAGACACGTGTGAAACACCCCTGTTTATCTCTTCCACAGGAAACTGAAACTGAATATGGAAATCTACAGCTCAAACACCAACCAGCGAGCAGAAAGGTGTCGAAGTGAGTAAATGAAATAATCTGGGTACCTAAAAAAAAAAGCATTCATATCAGCCCTCTACAAGTCACACCACTGCTCTGTTTTCTTGAACAAACACGGCTTGGGTGTCGCCTTTAGGCTCGTGTCAGTAGTTTGTGGGAGGAGCTAAACTGCAGACAGTCAGGGAGGTGTAAGAGGAGGAGGATGGATCTGCTGTAGCGGCTGCTGGACTTTGATTACAGTCATTTTTTTTCTTGCTGCAGGTTTTGTCCTTGATTCCAGTCTGTCTGCTGAACTTAAGCAAACACTGATCTTATAAACGTCTCCTGTTTGAGATGCCACAGATCCGTGTTTAGACGAACGCACGATTGTTTTATTGTATTATTACTTTCATTTAATGGTGTTAACGGAGACGATGTGCTGCCATGAATATCTGAGAGTCAAACACCGAGTGCAGATTTATGGTTTTTGTCTTTGATCAAGACGCCACAGAGGTTAAAAAAATGAAAATCCAGCATGTGGTGGCATACGAATACAAGGTTCTCAGGTAGAAATTATCACCACATGTCAAGATAGAAACACATTTTTTTTCAAAACTACATTTATAAACAATATAATTATGCCTGATGTGCATAAAGTGCTGTAATGCTGCCATGAAAATGTAACAAAAAACAGTAATAAAAAATGTGGAACATAACTAAAACATAAACACCTGAAGACTTAAAGGAGAACGCCCGTTTTTTGCAATTGGGGTCTTATTTATTCTGTGAGATGTGTTTTACTCGTCATCAGTGGTACTTTTTTGCGATTCGGATTCGTCTCGGAGATTTTTGATTCACACGGCAAACACCTAAACGCCAATAAACGAGAGTCGGTTGGGCCTGCGTTCGCCGACCCTAAATCGGTTTAAAATCAGTTCAAATCCGTTATTTTTTTAATCTGGCCATTAGGATACTCTATTGTTTTTTCCGTTCCAGTGCCATTTTGAATCCTGCGCTCATAGAAATGATATTTTTTACAGTGACGGGAGAGTGACGTCATCTCTCCGCGCGCCCATTCTATTGGTGCAGTGGCTTAGCTTCCTTTGTTTATCATTTCTATGAGCGCAGGATTCAAGATGGCACTGGAACGGAATAAACAATAGAGTATCTAAATGGCCAGATTAAAAAAANGGAGTATCTAAATGGCCAGATTAAAAAAATAACGGATTTGAACTGATTTTAAACCGATTTAGGGTCGGCGAACGCAGGCCCTACTGACTCTCGTTTATTGGCGTTTAGGTGTTTGCCGTGTGAATCAAAAATCTCCGAGACGAATCCGAATCGCAAAAAAGTACCACTGATGACGAGTAAAACACATCTCACAGAATAAATAAGGCCCCAATTGCAAAAAACGGGCGTTCTCCTTTAATGCCATTCTGATACACCAACACTCTTCAAGCCTGCAAGCCTGAGTGTTAGTGTGTCATAGTTTGGTGTGTTGGTGTTGGTGTCTGGTGTTATTGTTAGTCTTTCTGGGTTTTTTTTTTTTATGTGAACGATCATCATCAGAAGTCAATGAAAGGTCTCTTTGTCTGGTTGGTTGCTAAGGCGGTTCTGTTTTTATCTCTAGCATCAGATATGCTAAATACCAAAATTAGCATACTCGTGCAGCTTTTTTTATCCAAATGCAGCTGCACTCTTTTTCTCATCAGCAGTTTCAACAGGTCTAGCCTTAGCGTGCTTATTGCACCTCCTCAGGTGTCATGTTCACATCATCGCTGATCAAGTGACGTCTTTAAAAATAAAAACACCAAGATTCTGCCTCACTTGAGTCGATAAACTGAGGTTAGCGGGTGTTTGTCAAGTGTGAAAATGGCAGTTCAGATTAACCAAGTTTCCAATACAAAATATTATCTTTCACTTTTAATTACACTGTCTTTAAACTTTTTGTGACTTCTTTGAAATCAAAGTATTTCCTTTACAAAATTAACAACATACTAATTAGATTAATGCCACGGGACAATAAGCAGGTCAACATAAAACACTATAAACTCTGTCCCGACAGCTTTGATTGGCTCATTCATGGACAGTTAATCTGGTTTTTGTTCATGTTTGTTTAGTTTTTCTGTTGCAGCAGCTTCATTAGTTCTCGTTTCATTTCAGAGTTTCATCAGACTTTACTGGAGTGTGAAGTTTTAATCGTTTCATCTGAGAGGAAACCCTCTTTTTTTGTCTTTTCTCACTTCGCAGGAACAAGGACGACGTGTACGAGAACCTATCAAAAGGAAAGAAAGATGTGAAAAAATCAAAGACTGAGAAGAAACCCGGCTCATTGAGGAAAAAATAGAGGACGTGGAGATGTTTCAATATGTCGTATTTATGCTGGTACTCTTTCAGGATTTCAGTGGAGAGTGAATACAAGATAAATTAAATATTAAAAATTCTCAAAAAAGAAACCTGTTGAAAGTTAATTATCCTCATGAATGCTTGAATTACATGTTTATTAAAAATAATGACGGGAAGTTTAAACAGTTACAAGTAAAGAAACTTTGTGTAAAACACATTAAACTTTATGTTTTTCTAATTAAACGAGGTTAAAGTTTCATGATGGGATTTAGAAACAATGTTCGGAAATATAAAAGGTCATATATACATTTTTTTTGCGTAAAACTCCAAGTTATCTACAAATAAAGTGTAATAAAGTCAGTATTTTGTTTTTATTGGTTCTGAGATTTGATTTGGTAACAAAAAGAATTGGAGTTTAAACACATTTATAAACTCTTCTTTACTAATTAACAAACGATAATCTGATGTTAAAGGTTTGTTACATCACCTTTTTATTTGAAGGTCTAATATTTTCCCCAACCCTTTTCTTGACAAGGTGTTTGTAATCTCGCGAGAAGATGAAATTCATAAAGGTAAGAAAGAAAATAAAAATCTGATGTCCAGCAGGTGTTTATTTATGGCGGTAACACCTGAGCCTCCAGGTAGGAACATTAAACTAAAGGTTTAAGGCTTGTCTCATGTCCTCTGCTAACTTCTCTGCAACAATTGGAAAACGAGATAAGGGTTAAATCGGCTTTCAGAGTCGAACCGACTTCACATTCAGTCCGAACCGAGCAGAACCGCCATAATAAACAGCTTATTAGCACAAACAGAATTTCTGCCTCTGTAAATCAGTGACACGTTTTATTGTTCAGTATCTATACAACGTTTAATACATCAGTGTCAAAGATATGTTGAGTTAACAAAAACACAGATAAGAGAAAAAAACTGGGTTCGACAATAAAACGTGACGAATTAAAGTGAGGCGAATTCCAAGGTAGAGTTCTATTTTCCGAGGAGACTTGAACGCAGCGTGATCCCATCGAGGCAGCATTAGTTAAAACAGAAAGGGGAATGAACCTCCTCCCCCCCTGCTGCATGCAGACAACTCCCTGCCGAACTCTTTTATTTACAGCTGACTGCAAACAGGAGTCACACAAGAGCTGCAAACTTTTAACTTTTCATCATCTGACTGAAAATTACCTGTTTAGTTTGGCGCAACAGAGAAACGGGAGGCTGCGGTGTCATTTTACACACAAATCCGTGCAGGTATTATTCTCCGAGAAAGTTACGCAAGAGAAAGCGATATCAAATAACAAGTGGAGGAAGAAAAAAAAAACAGATTTGTGATCGTCTGGTGAAGGAGCAGAAGTAAAAGAGAAATATGTCCAAACCTAATTACTCCGGGACGTATCACATGGTGGTGCAGGAGAACATGGACGCATATCTCGCAGCTTTAGGTAAGATGCTTTAAAATAAATACTGTTGTATTAAATCCAAATGAAACTCTGTGATGTAACAGCGCTGTTGCTTTTAGCTGTAATGAACTTTGTGTGAGTGATTATTCCACGGAGCTTTAATCAATTAGTGAAACCTTAAAAGGCTGATTTAATGGTTTGAACATCTTCATTCACAGCTGCACATTAGTGAGATGAAATCACCATCTTGTCCTCTGTATGACCCCCAGACACACACACACAGTGTGTGTCCATTCTGTCCACTCAGTGTGACTAATTCCTTAATAAAAAAGTTTAAATTAAAATTCCTCCCTCAGACATTAACTTCGCTTTGAGGAAGATTGTGTGTCTGCTGAAACCCACTAAGGAGATCACCCACGACCCGGCAACAGGAGACATGAAGATCCGAACTCTCACCACCTTCAAGAACTTCATCATGGAGTTCACTATCGGGAAAGAGTTCACTGAAGATCTGGGTCCTGTGGACGGCCGTACCTGCCAGGTGTGTGTCTGTCTTCTTCTGTTTGGACACGCCTATAAAATCAGTGTTTTGCTTTGTGTTTTCTGTAACTACAAGTATCTCCATCACAGAAAAGCATGAGTTAAAACACCTGTTTCCTGCTCCTGCAGACCACCGTGAGCTGGGACGGAGACAGTCTGGTTTGTGTGCAGAAAGGAGAGAAAGAGGGACGAGGCTGGACTCACTGGCTGGAAGGAGACAAACTGCATTTGGTGAGGATGGATGGAAAAAAATGTCAAACTAAAAGGACGGGAACAAGGAAAAGAAAAGCTTAAAAGGGGAAACGATGCTGCGATTGATAAGCTTAATGAGAGAAGACATGCAAATAAGTCCCGTCCTGTTGTAGGAAGACGGTTTTTACTCCGAGTCTGAATCGACAAAAGAAGCTTTAACAGTTTTTATCACATGCAGCAAGTTAAATCTTTAGAAACTTGTTAAACAGTCGACATTGTTCTGCTAATTCCTTTGTAGCTGTAGGAACAAACAAGGTGTTGTTGATGCTGAACTCCGGAGGGAGTTGTGAAAGAAATGCCAGCGAGGATCAAGATTTAAACGAGCGGATTTCAGAGGTTTCACAAAACAGGATGACGAAGAGTTAACCAGATAGGGAAAGAGACGGATTACAAGGTCGAAGGATCGGGGGGAAGAAAAATAAACTATTTTAGATGCAGCCTGAACTTTGTGTGAGATATCAGTCATTTAGTTCCTCTTTGATGTGCCAGACTCATTTAACACCCCCCCCCCCTTTACTTCCTGTGTTTCCCTGTTTCACCTCTTCTCTGCAGGAGATGAGAGTGCAGGACATCGTCGCTAAGCAGATCTTCAAAAAGGCTGATTGAAGTGCGAAATGTGAGCAGAAGATAGTCTGGTTAGAGAGAAATCGGTACGAGAAGTAAATCATGTTTATTATAATCGGTGGCATTTAAAAAAATAATGATAAAACTGTAAAAAAAAAACTTTTCCTGTGTGATAAACATTCCCAAGCTGTTTGTTTAAATCACACATTTCACATTACAAATCAAACATCTGTCGAGTTTTTGTTTCAGTGCATAAACGAAGTTTAACAAATATAATCTGTGTGTGGCGTCGTTATTTATTATTTATACAAAGATTAAAATTCTGTAGTCATAATTAACAATGAAATGCTTTTTTATTCAAAACATGAACTATTTACACACGAAAATCTTCAGCACATCAGAAATGACATTTTTAAGCAGGCAAATATTTAAACTCAATGTGACAGAAAAACAAAAAACTTGAAACGTTAAAACAAATAAATCTTGTTTTTAAGAAACATACTGAATTTGATGCCAGCAACAAATTTTAACCCTTTAATACCTGATAAAATTAAAAATAATTTCTCTGTATGTGTTATTGTAGTTTTTATTGGAGGATTGTAATAATGACTTTTAATTTGTGATGTAATTACATAATTCTGATGATAAAGAAATGGAGGTTACTGCATGAAGTACTGACAGCTTCCCCCAGAGCGCAGAAGACATGATCAATACAGCACAGTACTAATACTGAGGTATATGGGGCGCCAAGTGTAAAATTTTCGTTATTTAGTGGAACTAGACTTTTTTTTCATATTTAGCTTACTTTTCCCACATTTAGCACACTTTCATCACATTTAAGCAGAAGAAGTGTCTAAAATCATCATATACCATCATGTTTGTATTGCATACATCTTTAAAAAATCTAAATCCTAAATATTAAATCTAAGTGTTAATTCTAAATGTTAAATATTAAATCTAAATGTTAATTGCTAAATCTAAATGTGAAATGTTAAATCTAAATCTAAAAGTTAGACATTAAACCTAAATGTTAAATATTAAATCTAAATGCAAAATATATATCTAAATGTTAAATATTAAATCTAAATGTGTCAGCTAAATGTTCTGAAAGATATGCAAATTAACTACGCCCCTCTAACTACTCTCGACATTAGTGGACATGCCCACAGGGCAGAGGAACTCTTCCACTTTGAGAACATTTAGCTGACACACTTAGATTTAGATTTAACATTTAGCATTTAGATTTAATATTTAAAATTTAGATATAGATTTAGCATTTAAATTTCATATTTAACATTTAGGTTTAATGTCTAACATTTAGATTCAGATTTAACATTTCACATTTAGATTTAATATTTAGGATTTCGATTTTTTAAAGATGTATGCAATACAAACATGCTGGTATATGATGATTTTAGACACTTTTTCTGCTTAAATGTGATGAAAGTGTGATAAAAGTAAGCTAAATATGGAAAAAAAGTCTATTTCCACGAAATAATTAAAATTTTACACTTGGCGCCCCATAGAGGTAGAGGTATTACAAACATAGAACTAAATATATTAAATACAGACGTGGACAGTTATTAAAATAAAAACTATGATGGTCACTGAAATAACTTGAAATTTATAAAAGCAAAACTTTTTTTTTTTTTTTAAATTACAGTAAATCAATGAAATAACATAAATCTGATGTTGCGTTTGAGTTGAAACTCAGCAGAACAATTCTGACAAACGATTGAATAATTCTGTTCTTGATCCAAAATGATGGACGACTTATTAAAAGACGGATGAATAATTTGACCTGAGAGACGTTTTAAACTAAGGTGTCTCTCTGTCGGTATCTCAGGTGCCTTCAAGCCCTTCATAAGACATCCAGCTTGTTAAAAGGAACAAACATGTTCTTGGGTAGTTTGTATCATGTGCACCACACTGAACATGGACCAGATAAAGCAAAGATAATGACCCAAAACACAAGCATGGACCAGAACACCTGCCACCAGGTGCAGAAGTCTCACTGACAGCTACAAAAATCACCTCAAAAAGTTGTGCAATAAAACATTACGTTAGGCTGACGTCGTGTTTGTCCAGACCAGTTTCACTCATATGTTTTTATAATGAAGTCTGTTCAACTACAAATCAACAAAAACTGTATTTATGTTGATTTTCACTTAATTTGTAATTATTAACGTATATTTTCAGATTATTTTTGTGACTGTTTTGTGGGTTTTCGTCTCACAGTGACTCCAGATTGTGTCTCTAGGTGCGTTTGTCCCTGTGATGTTGGACACGTGTGACTCTGAATAGGATCCCGTGGGTTTAGAAGGTGACCCTGGTACAGACTACTGAATGGACCCATCAGACGTTACAACCTGTTCCACAGTAGAAACCCGACATTCATTTCTTAAATAAACAAGTTAATGTAACAAGACGTCGCAGGACTAAACTGCTTGTAGAAAAATCACAAGAAACAATTAAACATTTTAAAAACTGAAAAGAGAAATAATTTACAAGGTTCAGCACATTCGATGTTTCCAAATCTTTTAAATGTTCCTGTTTTTATGTTCTCGTTAGGATGAAGCTGCTGGTTTTTATCAACAGACAGATTTCTGGATCAGAGCTCAGAACCTTTACTACAAACTGTGACGCTCTTTTTTTTAAAGGTATTAGTGACATAGAGCTTCATCACTGCATGTACAGCTTTGTTTGCTGGAACTTTGAACAGATTATTACTTAACAAGCCCTGCAGGGGGCAGCAGACCATCAGCCCTTATGGAGGGTGAATCCTCACAACATACAGCTGAACCTGGAACAGCTGCAGGATCTCTGTAGTTTTATGTCCCGCACCACTCGTCCTCCTGCGGCTCAGAGATCGACCTCCCGAAGTTGCTCGTGCTGCCGTTGCTGTAACAGGGTTCATTAATGAAGGAAACAGAGGATTTTGGCTGCTTTGTTAAACAGCTGCTGTCCAAACTGGGAAGATCATCTGAGGAGGACGACAAATCCAATCGAGAGTCATTAATGACACCTGCTCTGCTCTTTATATGGTCTAACAAGACAAAATTAAAAGATAAATACTCTGATTTTTCATCCACTCCATCATCACATCTTATCTGAATTTGCAAAGTTTTATTGGCTCATTAATCTTGTAAAATAGGAGCTACTTGTATAAAGTTAGAAACACTAAAGTGTCACATATTCAGATAAAGACTGGGATAATACGCTGACATTAATTCTTATTTTAAATAATTATATAAATATGTAATACCTTTTTATTTTCCAGAAATGGTGAATGATATAAGGGGGACATTAAACAGTAAATAACGTTTTAAATAAATATAAAAACAACAGAGCAAGAACTAAATGAATTAACAAAAGTTTTTTTTTGTTTTAGTTTTTATTTCTTTGCTTTTATTTTTCTCCCAGTGGAACCTTATTAGAACCTGTTGGGATAAAACCCGCCCCTCCTCCTTTCTCCCTTGCTTTCATCTCTCCTGGGACGACAACCAAAAAGTACCACATTCTGTATCAGACTGTGAATGCATCAGAGGCTGCTCAACACAAAGCTGCCTTTGTACAGACATTCAGTAAATGAATCGAGCTCCTGGAACCAAAAGTCTGATTTAACCTTCCTTCTAATGGCTAAAGAATGTGTCACTCAAACATCAACACAGATGTGTTTTTTTTTTTTTTTACTTCAATGAAATACTTCACAGTGCAGATAAAGTATGATAGTATGTATTTATATGCATATATTTACCTATAAAAAGTGATAATTTACAGTCGGTCTGGATGCAGGTCTCCTGGCAGTGAGAAGGAGGAGCAGCTGGTGTTGGATCGATAGGGTTACAGGGTTCGAGGTTCGCTGTCACACAGAAAACAAAACACATGAATAAAAATCACCTTCAGCTTCAGTCAATCAAACGTATCTGTGATGGTCAGGAAACCATGACCCCGGCGCTCGGACATGTGGCACCACACTGGGTGTATTAATCTTCACAAAATGATTCAAAACCTACATAATACACTGATTTCATGCTTCACACTCTGAGAACTAAAGATCTTTGATAAGAAGCCTTGAAACACAAAGAAGATTCAAACTAATTCAACAGGAAGTTTCTGTGTTTCTGCTGATGCAGCTCAGTGTCTTCATTTTTCTAGAAGAAGAAACTGATTCAGTTCGGCTGTAACGGATCCGCCATGTTAGACTGGAAGGGGATGTTTGTTTTTCATCATTTGTGCTTCATGTCGTCTCTTGATGCTCTGCTGAAAACACAGGAAGTGCAGCCCTGAGGTTTACAGGGGTTTACATCCTGTGTTGAAGCCCCCCGCCCCCCCTTTCCACTGATCTTACTGGCATTAGGCGTCCTTTTGACTGTAATTAAGGAAACATACACTACCCGTCAAAAGAAAGTGAATCCAGGCAAATTATTTATAATCACATAAATAACTTGGGTTTCCCCACATTTACAAAAACACGTGCTAAAAGCAGCTTTTAAAAAAATACCTGTCTGTTTATTTTGGAAATCAAACCAACAGTAATAACTGATGAGTTAACGAGGTCAACTCGTTAGTGTTTAATCTGTCAGAACTTAACAGAGCTTCATGAATTAGTGTTTGAATAAAAAAAATTAAACCACAAACCTACTTCTTTTTAGACAGTTTATGTTGACTTATGTTATTAATTGTTGTTAATTCATTAAAATCGACATAGTTTATTGCATCACATTAATGTTTGCATGTTAATAAGCTGTAGAATGATTAAACCATTCTTTAATAATAACTACTCATTGTGACTCAACTTTAAACTGATGCGACTTTCAGTTAAATTGTCATTTTTTAGTTTTTTTTCCCTCTAAATGCTGTAATATTTGACTCAAGGTGGTGAGAAAAATGAACACATCAGAATAAAGTCATTACACGTGTCTGAGGATATTTAATAAAAACTCAGTATGTTTTATAAGTTGGTGTCAAATAACCCAATTAATACACAGTTCTGTTTCAATATTAAAGAGGCCCTTCCATTAAAAACGTTTTTTCTGAGGTTTCTGTTGAATATTTCAGCTCCACAGGTGTTCTTACCTTCATAGTGGGTGTGAAAACGCATCAACAACTTCTCTTTCAGTTTTAATCTCTCAAACTACACAGGTGGTGATAAAACCAGAGTTCTCCCGAGTCTGAACGGCCTGTATCTGTTTCATCACAACTCCTTTGTTTGTTAGTATTCAGCAGCTCCCGCAGTTGAAACCACGCCTAGCATGCTGCTGGCTAAAAACTGTTAGCATAAGATTTAGCAAGATTTAGCGCAGCGGGGCAGAAAACAGTATACCTTGCTCTTATAGGCTAGTTTGTTAGCCAATCAGAGTCCAGCAAATTGGAATAATGATATGAACAAGCTGCTGACAAAGGAGTTGAAGCAGCCTGATGGAAGGAGCCGGAACCATCCGAAGTTTAATGCAGAAAGATTGAAAGGTCTGTTAATCAGTGTTTCCTGACGTTTTTTTAGATATAAAATGTTTCATATTACAGGTAAATACTTAAGAAATAACCACAAAGTCCTGAAATATGTATGAAATGGCATCTTTAAACAACCTTGCAGCCGAAATGAAACTCTTCAACTGAAACCTGGATTAACAATCTAAGCATCCGGTTTCTGGATCTGATTATTTCTTAGAAGACTTTAATTTGCATCCTGACACACTTGAACGAGCCGAGCAGAGCAGCGTGTCTGAGACAAACAGTAACTACTGTTCATTTGATAAATATGAGAAAATAACTCATATTTAGTTAAAACGGATCATTATCAGGTTTATTGTAAGAAAAATTCAGTTTGGAATAAAAATCTAACAGAATCTTTTTAATGACCAAGTTATTCTTCAGTCCCAGCTATCAAGTAACAATTAATTCATATTTTAATACTCCTAAATACAATCAGCTGTTCTTGGTATTGGCTTTATATTTCTACATGTTTTATACTTTCTTCTACATCCTGCGAGCTCAATAAAACGTTCTCATTTCAGCAGATTGATGTGGTTCTGACGATGAAACATTACAACAGGCAAGAGATTTATATGAACTCCAAAGTGTTTTCTTTGTCCAAAAATTCCCCCCAAAAATCTGACTTTCTAGTGAAAGAATTAATCATAAAACTAATTCTCAGAATCTCAGTAAGTAAAACAGGAACTAGATCAGCTCTAAAGTCTGTTGAACATTTAGTATTTCTGTAAGTTTCTTTTTAAAGATATTTACACGTGTGAGTTGAATCATGTGGAAAACACAGACTTTGAGTCAGTATCAGCAGATTTATTACAAATGACTCAAAACAACACCAGCAAGCTCTGAGTTTGGTTTAAACCTGATCGGAGTTTGTTCTTATATTTTTAAACACATTCATTAAATTTCGTATGATTGTTCTCAGAGATTCTGTGGAAAATCAGTAAATGTCAAATGAACTATAGTGTCAGCCAAAACAATGTGTAACAGTGCCATGCGATGTACGTAGGACAGATTTCTCAGTATGAGTTAGCTGCCTTGAAGTCTGCGTCATATTAAAGCAGATAACTGTGTCAAGCTGAGACTGTACAGGATGTGGTTTCGCCTTTCAGTTTGTCATCATTGTTCAAGCTCTTTTTTTAAACCATCTGCGTTTAACTTCTTCTTTTCAATTTTATGTCTTTGTGCAACAGAACAAACAAAGTCTGACTGTTTTCCGTGTAAATTTAGATCAGATTGCTTCCATATAAGGAAAGACACCAAACAAAATCAGATTGAATTCAAATCCAAAAGGTAATTTAAGGTCATCTATAAATTGACACACAGCAAGTAAACTGTGGGAGGGAATCTTTAAGGGTGACCTTCAACTGTATGAGTTCAAAGCAAAAATATCTCCCTGTTGTAGCGATCAGCATGAAAAATAATTGCCAGTGAGCGCAGAAGCGACGCTTTTTAGTTTATTAATAGCACGAGAGCGAAAATGGGAGTAAACAATCAAACACACCCACCTGTCTGACATGTTGTACACACCTTTTCTGTAAGATTTGCGCTTTCCTCTCCAGAAGATGAAAACAGCCACAATAATTATGGTCAACACCAATCCGATCCACAGGCCTGCAGGAAGCATCCAATAACAAGCTGATGCACAGAGAGAGAGAGAGAACAGGATAAAGCATCTATTGTCATCAGGTGTTCTTGATAACTGTTACACAAGTGGCATGATGCAATGTTCTGTCACTTCTCGGAAGGAGGTGGGTGTACGTGAGCACAGGTTTTGTGTCATCATTAGTTTTGTTAGTGAGGTAATTCGAAATATGATTTTAATAATTACAAGTTTGATTTTCAGCTCTACAGTTTCTATAGTTTCACTCCAAACAGCAAGACCTGTGTGTGATCTTTGAATAATTTTACTTTGGGGTTCTTGAGAGTCTTTTAAAGTTTTATTTTGAAAACAAAAATTGTTTCAGCTAACTGTAAATGTTTAAGAAACAAAGCAGGTTCCATGAAGAGAAGAATTAGATCTCAGAGATCAGTTTGATATGTGTAATTATTTATTTCTCTGTTTAGCAAAAAAAAA
>SSNP01000033.1:2952944-3121292 GCA_006937955.1 Pachypanchax playfairii
ATCAGTTCTTCTTCTCTGTGTCTAATGAAGACACAGCAGTTTTAGTTTTGACACGTCTGAGGTCCAGTTTCAAGCGTTCTCTGAAACGTCTCGATCTCATGGACACAGTCTTTTCTCTGAACGGTGGCTCGTCACATGACGTCCCTGATAAATAAGGTGCTGCTCATAAACTATAAAACACCAGCTGTTTAGAGTCTGATTATGAGAAAGTGTTTGTTTTGATTCCAGCTGTTTCTCATTATAAATTCAGATTTCTGGTGTTAATAACATGGAAGTTAATTTGAAAGTTGGAAACTTTTCTACTTGTTCTTATTTCATCAAGATTTTAACCAACGTGTTTGGTGTATTGAACAGATTGAAACTCACTCTGGGACTCTGGGGCCGTTCTGTGGAGAGAAACCTCCCCCGTCTCCCCTCCTCACTCAATCCCATCACATCAAAATCCGCTTCACCTCTGATGGTTTTGGCACTAACAAAGGTTTCAGCCTCAGCTTCAACACCAGAGGTAATGCAGTGAGAGAAGGACGTCTGTGAGGACGTTTGTTGAGCGTAATGGTGATTTTGTTCTCATGTATAGATAAGGTCTGCCTGCCAGAGGTGACCCCAAGATCCAAAGTGACTCCTCAAAAACCAGAATATCAATGGGATGAAACTGTGACAGTAACTTGTGATGTCGGACATGCTGTAGATTCAGTGAGTCCACATGAAACAGAACCGAACCTTTTACTCCTGGTTAGTTTTATTATATGAATTAAATTCTGCTTCTCTAATGCAGGACATGACAACAGAGTATGAAGCAACATGTCTGCGTACGGGCACCTGGGCTCCTATTTACCCCTGTGAAAGTAAGCCTAAAACCAGTTCTCCTAAAACCTTTTCCACAGTTTATAGATTTATTTGTTTTTTTACTTTCATGCTCTCGTCTACAGTTGTGGATTGCGGTTGTCCAAATATCCTAGAAAACGGCATCCTTCAGTTGGTGGAGTCACCTAAACAAAAAACCAAGTATCAAGACCAGATCCAGTTTTACTGTACTTCAAAATACTACCACCTGGATGGAAATGGTTTTTACTTCAATCTTTCCAACATTTAATTCATGGTTTAAAGGATTTGCTATTCCTGAGTTTTGTAAATGTGGTTTCATTCATCTTTCAGACACGTACGTCTGCAGCGCTAGCGGTGAATGGGTAGCAGTGGACGGCAAGGCAGAGATGCCAAAATGCATTGAAGGTACATTATTGTTCATTTGACTTGTCCCACATACAGTGTGTTATATATATTGTAATCTGACTTTACTGATTAACTTTGTGAATTTCAGTGTGCGGGACGCCTGAAAAAGAGACGGGTGTTGGCAGAATTTATGGAGGAAAGAACGCTACACTGGGAGAGATACCATGGCAACTTTTAATCAAATCTTCAGCAGGGGGAAACATGGGAGGAGCTTCACTGATAAATGATCAGTGGGCTGTTACTGCAGCACATGTTGTCAAAGGCTTTGCGAATTCTCCCTTAAAGCTAGTTGGTGGTCTGGTGGATAATGAACAATCAACAAGCTCTAACACAATCTCCATCCATAGTGAGAAGATCATAATTCACCCCAGATATACAAATTATGATGAATCAAATTTTGATAATGATATTGCTCTTATACGATTTAAGTCCAGAGTAATTTTCACCTCAAACCTCCTTCCTATTTGTTTGCCAAAGGTAGGGAGGGGTGTGATGGAACGGGAAGAAGGTACAGTGTCAGGCTGGGGGGCAACACTTACAGATAGATGGATAGGTAATTCTCGTTTTTTACAATATGTTAACATTCCAGTTTACTCTGTGTCTCGCTGTAAGAACACACCTTCATTAAAAAGTAAAAAAATGACTTTTACAGACAACATGTTCTGTGCTGGAGCAAAGGGGCAGGACAGTTGTCGTGGAGACAGTGGAGGTCCTTTCATCACACCTGCGCTGTCTATTGGTGAAGGACCCCATTATCTGACTGGCATTGTGTCTTGGGGAGAACGCTGTAAAAAGGCTGGTGATGGAGGTTATTACACCAAGGTGGAGAATTATGTAGACTGGATAGAAAGGACAATGGAGAATGTAGAAAATTCAATAAAACAAGATCCAAAAATGTGCTAATGATCATAAAAACATCATCTGTCAGGTCTTATTAAACTAACAGTTGTTGCAAAAATAAAGCTCATGTAATCATATGTTCCTGTAATGACACAACAACACAGTAATTATACAGCATGAAAGTATAGTTCCTTTAGTATTTAGGCACATTTGAACAAATCATCTGCAGACTTTCTTACATAATATATTTCAGCTTCTGATAATTTGCATTGAAAACATATGATTCTGAATAAAATATCATTATGAAAGCAATAATAATAATTCTGTATAACAATTTAAAAGTTGAAATTTTTTTCATTATTGAGATGTATCATGTTAAAGAAAACATGACAAAATGATTTGGAGTGTGTGTCACTGTAACAGTCTAAATGTGAAAGTAACACAATAAACTTCAGTGACTCTTGTTCTTCTCAGAATTCAATAATTTACTTGTTACTTGAATTTCTAACACCTCTCTTCCAGATTTCACACTTTGTCTGCAGGTTTCAACTATTCTAATATTTTTCCAACTTTCTCAAGTATGTAACGTTTGGATTATACTTCAACAATACACCCCCAGACAAACCCTGATGAAAACATAACCCCCTCTGCTGCCACCTGGAGGCTGGCAGAGGTAACGAGTTCTGCTTCCACTTGGTGCTGCTTATTATTCAAATTAATTCAGTACAAATGATGACACATGTTTATGGTGAACTTTAAACCCTCAGACATATAGAGATAGAGACATATTGAGGTAGATAGTTTGAGTCTGTGAATTATAGTTTCCATGGAAACAGCTGTAGCTGTTGTTTATCTGTGGGATAAAACCAGATGAACTGAACTTCTCTGGTGAATTGAACTGAGAGATTTTGTTGTGAATTGAGGCGTTAGAAATTGAAGAAAAAAATAAAAGACGAAAAAGCTGAGCACAACTTAAAGGTTTATCTCTTTGTTTACAAGTTTTCTCAAATAGTTTAGAGACAGAAACTGCTAATAACCAGTCTGATAGTGTTTTAAAGTTTGTCTGATCCAAACATAAACAGTCATGTTGTCTACCGTCGTGAGCTGGATGTGATGACGAGTGGACACAGTCAGGGTTACTGCAGCATGTTGACCTCTGAGTCGAGGTGACGTTGGCTACAAGAGGACTGATCTTCAGTAATGACAAATTATAAAATGTAAGAGAAACTGTTACAGTTAAAAGTAGAAACTGAACAGAGCTAAAGATGTGAAGAAAAACATACACTGCAGAGTACGATGAGACAGTGGAGGCGTGTGAGGAGGAGAGACAAGCAGCTCAATGTGCATGTAGATGCCTCAGTATGTTATGACAAACAAGTTAATTACTGTCATGAGGTTCTTGTAGCAGCAGATTCACACTCAGTTAAAAATAATAAATCCTTATAATTGCACTAACAAATGCATCAACCGGATATTAAAATTTCATTTAGATATCATGATAAGGTTTGGAGGTTATATCGCCCACCCCCAATCTAGACACACAGTGTGTTACATTAACATTTCCACAAAAAAAGACGTGAAAATTTAGCTTTGAATCAGAACAAAGACCCAAACAGACCTGAAAAGTCCCAGTGGTGATAAACAAGTTGGTGGGCGTTAAAGGACTTGATGCCATCAGTGTGTCAGAGGCCGTTTACTCAGGCAGGAAAGTAAGTTGTGTCTTGTTATATGTCAGTAGTAATATAATTATCTCATATATGTAAAATGATAAATAATGGAAAAAGTTCATAATATTTGTTAATGTGGTGGAAAAATGTCAAATAAGTAATACAATAGTTACAGATACCTCCAGTAAACAAAGGACATGATGTCAGAAAAACTGAACTGCCTCCATCTGGTGGTAAAATCAGTTGGTGAACGAGTCAAACAGAAAACAAAATCAAACAGTGATTTTTTTTTCTTAAATCACATGTATCAAAATAAAAAAGTATTTTATTTCACAACTAATTTTTATTAACATTTGTATTATTATGGACTTCTCAACTGTTCAAAGTTGAGCATGTACTTGATTTTGCCAAGACAAACAAGACATATTCCTGGCATAAACGCAATCAGTTGCTAAATACTTGAAACAAGCCAATTTGGCATTAATGTTTTACTTGTTTGTCAGACTTTTGTTACTACACATGTGGATCGGATTAGTCATGGAAGGGTTTGATCCCAGGACGGGATGGATTTCTTTCACAGTTTGGTAAATTTATTTTACATTTTTTTTATCCATTTATGTTGGATTCAGTTTATTAACATAATTTAGTGCCTCGATTCTAAAAGTCCAAAGATAAACCTGGTAACACCTGATGAGTTTTTTATTCTTCTTCTGTGCTTTTACGATGATGTACAACATTATAGGTGAGCATATTTGGAAAAAGGTTGATAGTTAAATCCGATATATTTTGTATTAAATTCTAAATGTTTTGTACCTTGTATGCTTGTGTTGGTTGTGTCACTGTGTTTGTTCTTTTCTGTTTGAATCGACTTTGGACCAGCAGCTCAGACGAGAACAGACTGATAAACAGATCAAACTCTTTTCATGCACCTCCAGGTTTCTGTGTGTGTTGGTTTGTGCGAGCCTCCCGCTGCCAGACTCAGACCTTCCGATGTATGGGGAGGTCACGTCCCCCCAATATCCCCAACCGTATCCCCCAAATCAGCTGAAGCAGTGGGACCTTAAAGTGCCAGAGGGTTTCCAGATCCGACTAGTCTTCACTCATCTGAACATCGAAGCGTCTACAGGCTGCTTTTACGACTCACTTACAGTCAGAGTCATATTTTACACATGTAGCATCAGTTTTACTCAAAACAATAAACCAGCAGTACAACACTGGAATCAAAGATTTATTAAACCATTTAAATCTTCATGTTAAAACTTCATTATATCTCATATTAACAACAGTTTATTCTTGTTGGTAATATTGATATTGTGGTTAAAGTAGATACTTTCGGTTTGATTCGTCAGGTTCTTTATGATGACAAGCTGCTCGGGAAGTTCTGTGGTAATGAGAACTCTGCCGATGGGCATCATCCCGGCTACCAGCCCATTTTCTCTCCAGGCAACAGACTCACCCTCATTTTTCAGACAGATGACTACAATTCAGAGATGCACCAGAATGTAGGATTCTCCGCTCACTACCAGGCAATAGGTGCTTCTACATCTGTCATTTATTTCTTTCACGACTGACACATATCCAACTAACACAGAGATGTTCTCCTTCTCAGACATAGATGAATGTTCTGCACCAGAACCTGAAGATGGATCAGGACCACTCTGCTCTCAGATCTGCCTCAACACACTTGGGTCATACCTCTGCTCCTGTTACAATGGTTACGAGCTACGCTCAGACCAGCGTACCTGCGTGTGTGAGTTTGATGCAGATACAGTACCTCCTTCCTGCGACTGCTTGTTTCTGCTACAAACAATCTACTGTCAGTTTTTTTACTAGAATGTGGCTCCAGGTGAAACTCTTGTGTTATTTATTGTCATTTGACTTTTCACTTGTCTACTCGCACCAGAAGTGGTGGAGACCAACAATATGACAAATTAAACCACAAAAGTAATTATACTCTAGAACAGATCTGTATCCTCCTGAATCTTTATCTATCCAACACTTTTTCAACTATAAAAGAGAATCATTCCTTTCCATTGTCACCAGTTTGTGCTGCTCAGGATGGAGGATTGTGTTGAAATAAAGATTCAAGGCAATCTGCTGGTTTCTTTTTATTGGAATCTTTTTAGGAAACTTACCAAATCTGATTAATTATTACAGTTCATTGAAATGTTTGTACATAATTACTGTAGGTTTGAATCTGGACTGTTAGTGGGGTTTGAAACTGAATTGCGTAAACTCTTCAGATAAGAACCAAATCATCTTATTAAAAAAGAAAAGAACTTACAGTTGTAATACTTTGAGGCTTAAGGAGTCTGTTATCTAGAATTTAAAATGTTTTGTATGATATAAAGTAGAATTATGAGTTTTTACTCAAGGTTTGTCTTGTTTTTCTCTTTCCGTGTGTTCAGTATCTTGTGGTGGGGGTATATTTGATGAACTAGAAGGACATCTGTTCAGTCCAGGATACCCAAACCCTGCGCCTCACGCTCTGTCCTGTCAGTATATCATTTCAGTAGAATCTGGATTCACTGTCTCTCTTAACTTCTCAAATAATTTTGAAATCGAGAGTGTGGACACTGAAGAAGGTCCAAACTGTCTCCATCACTGGTTGGAGGTAAGATCCCAGCTTTAGCAGTTTGAATATGAGAAGTGGATGTAAACTGATCTCTATATGTTTGCTCAATACAATGTTTTTTTTTCTAAAAGGTGATCATTCCAAACCAAAGCCCCATGAAGCTGTGTGGTGTAAAGAGCCCAGGACTGATAAACACTAACTCAAACACTGTCAGGCTGGAATATCAGACTGATGATCAGGGACGAAGCAGAGGATGGAGTCTGGACTACAGCACAGAGAGTGAGAGAGCGAAATATCAAAACGCTAATAAGAAATCAAACTGCAGCTGAACATCAGTTAGCTGATCACACACCTTCAAATGTTCACTATGTTTCCAGGGGTGAAGTGTCCTGCTCCCGGTAATGTAGTTAAAGGCAGGGTCACTCCTTTCTTAGCTGAATACTTCTACAGAGACCACATCTATGTGCGCTGCGATCAAGGATACAAGCTGATGGTGGTGAGTTGAAACTCCTTTTCCTTGTAACTTTAAACACTGTTTAATCATGTTCAGTTATAACTTACGGTATGTCTCTTTGTTTTGGTCAGGACGGTCATGAGATTGAGAGTTTCTCCACTGTGTGCCAAAGCAACAGACAGTGGCACCTTCCTCTGCCTGAATGCCACAGTACGTTAGTCTGGAGTTGAGATGGGACATACATATAAGACAAAAATGTATTTTCCAATTTGTGCATCGTCCCAACCATGGAAATACTCTGTAGTCTTTTAAGTGTTTCTTAATATATTTTTGGTCTTCTGCAGTAATTGACTGTGGTGAACCTGAACCGTTGCTGAATGGAGGAGTGACTTTCCTGTCTGGCTTCAAGAATCAGTATCTTTCTGTTATTCGGTATCGCTGTAATGAACCGTTTTATTCTCCTCTTGGTGGCATAAATGGTAAGATTTTAACTTACAGTATTGTTTCAAAGGCTTAGATATCTTCTTTATTCATTTCTATAAGTTTAAAGCAAGTTTATTTTGTGTCATGATTTATTTTGAACATAAAAAGTGTAGAAAAAGGGACTAAAATAGAAAGGACTCTAAAATGTGGTGTGGGCTAAGTTTGGGTCACTTTCAGATGATATATTACCAATCCATAACAAACAGGTTGTAAATACCACATCTTTACAGTAAATGCAGAATAATCCCTGATTTTCATTCTGTCTTTTTACCCATTAGTAACTTTTACCTGTGAAGCAGACAGAGAGTGGAGATCCAACCATAATGAAGTATTTAGTCCAACATGTCTCCCAGGTATTACTTTCAGTCTTAAGAAAAAACAGATTATGCTAAACTTTATCTGTATTTACTCTGTATTTATATATTTGTAACATATCCAGTTTGTGGCCGACCAACAAAACACATTGATGACTATCAGAGGATCGTTGGAGGAAATAATGCTTCAGAGCATACAATACCGTGGCAAGTGCTCCTGAATGTAGATGGTGACAGGGGAGGAGGCATGATCATAACAGATCAATGGATTTTGACAGCTGCTCATGTTGTAGTACCAAATGGAATTCCGAAACCAATTGAATCTTTAAAGGTGAGCATCACTTTGTAGGTTTAATCTTCTTATACACTGACATCATATTCTTCCAACAGCATTTAGTTTTTCTTATATTCTATTTGCAGATCTACATGGGAGGAACAGATGTTGAAAAAATGACCAAGTCTGAACCTCTGAATGCATCCTCAATCCATGTTCACCCTGAATACAACAATCCTGGAGAGTCAAACTTCAACAATGACATCGCTCTGGTCAAACTGCGAGATCCAATCACTTTCAATGCAGCTGTGATGCCAGTTTGTTTACCAGCAAAGAATTACACATACGACACCGGCTTGATGGGGTAAAGGACAAAACTATATTTATATAACTGTAACATCCATTTCACATAATTTGCTTTTTATAGGATTTTTTTTATTTTTTTATTTTGCAGTTAAATCTTCCTATTTATTTATTATATTTGGGCATGTCAATAGAATCCAGTTTCTAGTGAACTAACTGGGTCTTTTCAAATAGTAAATACTGACTGTCATGTCTTTTATATTTTTAGAATAATTTCAGGCTTTGGCATGACAGACGATGGAGGACTGAAAATTATAACAAATAAGCTGAAATATGTGCAGCTTCCTGTGGTGGATCAGGAGATATGCAGTGATTCAATCACTGCAGCAAAGAGGAGAAGGCCCAACTTACCCAACCTGACAGATAACATGTTTTGTGCTGGAATTCCTGAAGGTAAGAAGGACTCTTGCCAGGGTGACAGTGGAAGTCCCTTCACTCTGACAGAAAAAGGAGTATTCTGGGCTGCTGGGATCGTCAGCTGGGGGATTAAATGTGGAGAGAGAGGAACATATGGAGTTTATACTAAAGTCATTAACTACCTGGACTGGATTAACAAGATCATTCAAGAAAACTGAAAGTAACAATTACCAAACACAACAACAGATGAAAATAACAAGAAACAAACACAATAAGAAGTTAAAGATGTTTTTGAGACAAACGTAAAACGATACAATCCAGACCCAAATTAAACTCTCTAAATGAAGTGCTGCTAAATACATTTAAGATGTTGAAGGACTTTAGAGTTTAATGTCTTTGAATCTCTGTAAATGTGTTCATTTAGTTTGAATAAAGTAGTTTAATTCAGATTCTTGTGTCTTCGTATGTTCTTGAGATGGGTGTTAGCATGTTTACTCTCTCCTGGGTTGTTAGCCATGTACAGCTGGGCAGCACATGTGATCAATAACACAGTAAACCCACAGAAGACTGTGAGAATCCATGTCTTTTCACTCTATCATTTTATAAAGCTCCTCAGTTTTTGTTGTTTTTGTCTCCCTCTTGTGGTTCTATGTGTTTACTTAATTTATCCCTTGTCTCTGTCTTTTATCACAGTTTTTTTCTGGTCAGTCCAGCCATGTTTTTTTTTTCTTAGTTCCCTGTGTTTTAATACTTAGTCTGTTTCCTGGTGTAGTTCAGTTATTCAGTCTGTTCTTTTACATCTTTTCTAAGACTTTTCTCCTTTTTTCTAATTAGCTACTGTTTCTCATCCTCCTCATTAGATCCTGTCCATGTCTTCTCAGCTGTCTCTTGTCTTCTCATTAGCCTCCCTTTGTCCAGTGTTTCCCAACCCTGGTCCTCAGGGCACACTGCCCTGTATGTGTTAGATTTTCCCAACTGTGGCACACACAATTTAATTAGCACGCTTATTCAGGAGTTAAAGGCAAGTTGGTCATGTAATCAGCTCAAATCTGTTGTGTTGAAGTTTACCCTGAGTCCTTGTGTCATTTCTGCATTTGGGTCCATTCACCACATCTCTTTTTGTCTGATATCTACTGTATTTGTCTTTCTGTCACAGCCATCTGCTTCAACGGACTGTATATATATATATATATATATATATATATATATATATATATATGAGGAGGATATAAATAAAAAAGGAAAAAGATGAGAGAATGTCTCTTCCCTCAGCTCAAACTTTGTAATGTTTTGCTTCAAATGAACTTTTTTCTTCTCGTTCTTTTACTCTGTCATTTATTAGGTTGGCATTCCTTCTAATGTTTTGCTTGCATTTATTCCTGCCAAAACCAACAGATAAAAAGTAAAGGTTAAAATCCACTGCAGGACATCACAAGTTACTGCTGAAGTGGGTAATTAACTGTTTATATGTGGGGAACATTTCTCCTGATCACAACTTTATCCAGACATGAGCTTAACAACCTTTATCTTCTGGTGAGTATAAGATTCTCAGTCAGCACGCAGGCTGTTTTTGGCTTCTTACCTGTTTATAAAACTTTCATATTTATGGATTTTGTTACAAGTGTAGTCCCTCGAATCATTTCGTGTTCCTGCATTATGCCGTATCTAAAACTTATGTTATATGCTGAGGAAAACAGACCGAGGAATCTGTTTTTACAGTAATAATGTAGAAAACTGAAACAAGTTTAATGCCCCCCCCGCCCAAAAAATGTTGTGTTATTTTGTTTGCTCTGCTCTTGTTTGTGTCATCTTAGAGTTTGTTTACACATTATTCCAGGTTTCTATGCTTTTCAGTGTGTCAGTGCAGGGGGTTCTCTAACTCTGAGCTAAAAATCCATGGGACTGTCCAGTCTCCCGAGTATCCCAAACCTTTTCAACCCAACCTGCTGAACCAATGGGAGCTCTGGGTACCGAAAGGCTACCAGATCCAGCTGTCTCTAGAACATCTGGACATGAAAGATTCTACAGGCTGCAATCAAGACTCGATTACAGTCAGACACCATAAACAATAAATACATTTATATCATTCTAATTAAATGTAGACAGATTCACTATCTTTCTTTATAAAATAAACAAGGTCTGGGTATATACAAGAAAATGACTATTGAAAAAATGCCTAATGTTTCACATAATTCTTACATTCAACTTCAACCTGAAATACAAGTTGTTTAATATTTTAGGTTCTACATGATGAAAATGTTTTGGGGAAGTTTTGTGGACAGGAAAATTCAACTAATCATCCAGGAAAAGACACGATTCTTTCACCAGGAAACAGATTGACACTAATATTCCAAACAAGTGACTCAACACTCAAACTTCAACAACATATCGGCTTCTTCGGAACTTATGAAGCAATTGGTAGTTTTTCGTACTTTTTCTTATTTAATGAGAAACGTAATTATTGTTCTCCCCAAATCTTTGATGTGTGCAGCAGATACAGTTTAAATAAAAATCCCTGCTGATTTATCCCTGAAGGAGTCTAAACGTACTCATACCTCACTAAATGTGACCTTTTCAGTTTTTGTGTTAATAATTTATGTTAGAAAACTAAGAGACTTATTTAAAGTAAAAAATCCAACTCAGCTTACAATAACTAAAGTCTTGTCATTACCAGATATTGATGAGTGTTTAGAACCAGACCCCAGTGATGGATCAGGTCCATTCTGCTCTCAGATCTGTGTCAACACCCCTGGGTCTTATCACTGTTCCTGCTACACTGGTTACAAGCTTCATTTAGACCAACGCACATGTGTCTGTGAGTCCTCCTTTTTGTATTTTGAGTCATTTTGGGAGGTTGCATCCAAAACATTGTGTCAGTCTGATCAATATTTTCTTCTTCAGTGTCTTGCAGTAGTTGTGTGTTTGACAAGACTGTAGGATCTCTGTCCAGTCCAGGGTACCCTCGCCCCTCACCCCCTCATCTGTCCTGCAAGTACATCATCTCTGTGGTGCACAGTTTAGTCATCGTTCTCAATTTTACAGAACGCTTCCACATTCAAAGCACCAATACTCAGCAAGGCTCCAGCTGTCAACAAAACTGGCTGCAGGTTTAATGGCAAATGGTTTCCATGCAAACACAAATAAATCCAGTGATTTGTTAATATGCATAAGTCAAATAAAATAACTGTTTTTTTTTTTACTTCACCCAGGTTACTATCCCAGGCAGAAAACCCACAAAGTTGTGTGGAGCGAAGAGTCCAGGTGTGATTGTGACAAACTCTAGTTTTGTCAGGTTGGACTACCACACTGATTATGAAAGTCTGAACAATGGCTGGAGTCTGGACTATAGCACACGTGGTGATGGAGATAAACTAAATTAAAAGCATGGTTCGTGATAATGTTTTCTTACATAACTAAGAGACAGTCTGTGTTTGTTTGTTGTGTTTTCTTCAGAAATCAGGTGCACATATCCAGGCAGGGTGAGTAAAGGCATCCTCACGCCTGTCTTACCAGAGTACTTCAATGGAGACGTCGTCTCTGTGAGATGTGAGCAAGGATACAAGCTTATGATGGTAAGATACTTAAACAATAAATCTGACCATCATCCTTCAGTTTCTAAACATGCAGGAGAAACTGTCAGAAAAACAGATTAAAAATCGATAAATTAAAAAATAATTGGTGTTATGTTTTCTTATTTTTTATTTTTTTTTGCCTGAACAATTTCATATTGATGTCTTTGTGGTAGAAATGCAAAATAATTTCTGTATTGTTTGTCAAGTTTGTTTAACAGACCAGGAAGTTGGAGTATGTTTCTAATTTATATTTTTAATGCCTCTAATCTATTAATTCATTCTTATTTTCAGGATGGTAAAGAAATCCAGACATATTCAGCAATGTGTCAAAGTAATGGAGAGTGGCAGTTCCTGCTGCCAGAATGTCAGAGTATGTCTCTTTAAATCTAAAGTTAGTTGGTGATAAATACATCAAATACTTTTGACAAAGAACTAACATATCCATATTTGTTCTTTTGTAGTGATTGATTGTGGAGAACCTGAACCTTTGCTTAACGGAGGCGTGACATTTGTATCTGGCTTTAAAAATCAGCATCTTTCTGTTGTTCAGTATCACTGTAATGAACCATTTTATTCTCTACCTGGTGGTGTCAATGGTAGGATATTTATACATCTAATTAGTTCATAAAAACACACATTTCACTGTATTTATGTACTTACATTAAAAACATTTAAGCTTAGGTTACATTCTGTTTGAACTTTGTTCTTTGTGGCTTTCAGTGACTTTCACTTGTGCAGCAGATGGAAAATGGAAATCAAACCATGCTCATGTTGAAACTCCAACATGCACAGCAGGTACTGATCTTTTTTTTTTTTTAATCCTGTAATTATTAAATGCGGGTTTTGACTATTAAGATGAATGAACATGATCCATATTTATCTTATTCAGTTTGTGGTCGACCAACAAAACGCATTGATGAATATCAGAGGGTCATTGGAGGAAAAGAAGCTTCAGAACATTCAATACCGTGGCAAGTGCTACTGAATGTAGATGGCATGAGGGCAGGAGGTATGATCATAGCAGATCACTGGATTTTGACAGGTGCTACTGTGGTAGAAAACAATGGAATTCAGATACCAATTGAATCTTTAAAGGTGAGCATTAATTTGTAGCTTTAATCTTCTCACACTGACATCATATTCTTCCAACAACATTGAGTGTCTGAGTTATACTATTTACAGATCTACATGGGAGAAACACACATTAACAGAATGATAGAATCTGAACCTCTGAATGCATCCTCAATCCATGTTCACCCTGATTACAACAATCCTGACAATTCAGACTTCAACAATGACATCGCTCTGGTCAAACTGCGAGACCCGATCACTTTCAATGCAGCTGTGATGCCAGTTTGTTTACCAGCAAATAATTACACATACGACACCGGCTTGATGGGGTAAAGGACAAAACTATATTCATATAACTGTAACATCCATTTCACATAATTTGCTTTTTATAGGGTTTTTTTTTTTCATTTATTTTGCAGTTAAATCTTCCTATTTATTTATTATATTTGGGCATGTCAATAGAATCCAGTTTCTAGTGAACTAACTGGGTCTTTTCAAACAGTAAATACTGACTGTCATGTCTTTTTATATTTTTAGAATAATTTCAGGCTTTGGCATTACAGACGATGGTGGACGGAAAATGTTAACAAATAAGCTGAAGTATGTGCAGCTTCCTGTGGTGGATCAGGAAATATGCAGTGACTCAATCACTGCAGCAAAGAGGAGAAGGCCCAACTTACCCAACCTGACAGATAACATGTTTTGTGCTGGAATTCCTGAAGGTAAGAAGGACTCTTGCCAGGGTGACAGTGGAAGTCCCTTCACTCTGACAGAAAAAGGAGTATTCTGGGCTGCTGGGATCGTCAGCTGGGGGATTAAATGTGGAGAGCGAGGAACATATGGAGTTTATACTAAAGTCATTAACTACCTGGACTGGATTAACAAGATCATTCAAGAAAACTGAAAACAAATAACAATAATTAAACACAACAACAGATGAAAGTAACAAGAAACAAACACAATAAGAAATTAAAGATGTTTTTGAGACAAAAGTAAAACGATACAATCCAGACCCAAATTAAACTCTCTAAATGAAGTGCTGCTAAATACATTTAAGATGCTGAATAATTTCTCTGTTGAATGTCTTTGAATCTCTTCAAAAAAATGTTTTTCATTTAGTTTGAATAAAGTAGTTTAATTCAAATTCTTGTGTGTTTTTATATTCTTCATACAGGTGTTACCATGTTTGCTGTCTCCTGGTTTACTGTTTACTCTTTACATCTCTGACTTTCAACACAATACACTGCACATGCTCTTTAATCACACTGCAGTAGCGAGTGTTCAAGAAATTATCTGGAAACAGAATTGTTGTGTTCCTTTTCCATTTCACTTTACCATTTCCACAGCTTTATTATCTTAGTTTTATCACTCTTGTGAATTGGTTTCTGTTCTGAGTAGTTTTTTGTTTAGTTTGTGTATTGTGTTGTTCTCCTCCATTGAACCCTCATCCAGGCCTGTAATTATGTTCCATTCCTGATACCTGTTCTCTGTCATTACTTTCACTCCACACACCTGATTGGTTTCCTTTTTTCTCCATCTGCCACCACCACAATGCCAGTTAGTTGTATGCTCATCATCTCTAGCCAGCTCTATTCAGTCAGTCTGTTTCCCGTTAGTATTCTTCGGTGTGTGACCGACCTTGGACCATCCTCAACTCTGCCTTGTCTTATTTTCTGTCTTGGACTATTGGGTTGCCTGGATCTTGACATCGCCTGGATTTCCTGTCTCTGTGCCTTTCTGCTTCTCCATTGGCCTGTAAGTTATATTAAATCAGAGGTGAAGACTACTTATCTGTTCACTGGACTGGTGAACTTTGTCTACCATCTACATTTTCCACGTAAGAACTTCCTTTGTTACCCAGCAAACCTCTGTTCCTACAGCTCAGACTCATGTCTCCTCCTTAAATACAAACACCTGGCCTCCATCCATCTGTTGCAATTTGAGTTTAGTCTACAAACCGTACACCTATTTCCAGTTTATAATGTCTTGTGTAAATTAGAAAGATAAGTTCTGGTCAATGCAAGTTTTTGCTGTTTTTCTCTCTAATGAGATCAATATTTAAGCTGGGGGCTTAAATGTGGCCAAAGGGGAACATATTAAGTGTATATGCTAACTATCTGGACTTGATCAGCAAGGTCATACAGGAAAACTGATGTTCAAATAAAAGTGATGATGAAGATAATGCGAAAAACATCTGTATCTGCAATACAATCCAAGTCAAATATTGTTAGACACTTAATCAAACCGTCAGCACGTTGTCTTTGAATTTATGATTTATTTCTTTCTGAATGTATCATGAATCCTTTTTGATGAGATAATTTTGGTTTCTGTTCTTAAATCAAGATTCATGCTATTACTGAAAGCCTGCATATAAACCCTGCTCTGCTCTCTTCTAGCTGCCAGTCTGTCAAAACTTACTGTCTCATATTGTGTACCAACTTGTTTTACTTTATCGACATCTGCAGTATGAGATTAACATTGTTCTCTAAAAACAGTTACAGAGTTAAAGTACAAGCTGAGCAATAACAATGTTTTATTCTAATCTGTAGTTTAACCCAGCAGGGCTTTTATTAGGCTAGCTTGTTTTGTTCATCTCTCTGAAACACAACTAACGAAAAGAAGTGAGATAAATTTGTTTACCGTTTTACAGATGCCACTTTTCAAGTCAGTAAAAATTCAAAAATCTTCTTTTCTATCTTTATTTTACGATTTAAAAACTATTTACGGTGTAATTTGACGAAATTATTAGCCGTACGTGCTTGTTCCCATAGCGACCCATGACTCACGCCTTGCTGCTCTCCTATTGGTCGAGCGTCACCGTTTACTTTCGTTTTCGCGGTTCAGCTGCGACGCTCTGCGCATGCTCCAGACTCCGAGACGGCGACGCATCTTTAGTCCTTCCGCAAGTTTACCTTATATACTTTTATAGAATTCGTTTCTTCTGTTTAATTTACATCACTGATGAGGCGAATAGAGGGTCCAACAAAACCTCTTAAATGTAAAGAAGATCCTTATATCACGATGAAACGATAGTTCTTAAAATCAAAAGTGAAAGTGCTGTAGTGCACTCATTTTAATTTCAATTTATAAACGTAGTCTCAAATATTTTATTTAAAAACAAGGATTTCATGTTATTGGATGATGATAGAAGTAATTCTGTTCGGATACTTTCTGACATTCGTTAATGGTAAGAAGATTTTTAGTGGCATATTATAAAAGTATTTAATGGTCGTAATTTATAAACGGGCTTCAGCTCAGTAAGAACAGTTATGATTTATAAAAGATTATTATGTTATTGGGAAAAAATAATTGCTAAGTTTGTAGGGAGCATTTGCTAATGTGTATTTTAGTACTCAATGCACAAATTTATTTTAAGTAATTTCGAAACAACCAATTAATAGTTTTAGGCATTTTTTCAGTTGAACCACCAAAATCTACATTTATGTTATCCCAACTGACTAACAAATCTTTAACGTTACATATTTTCCTAGAGTAATATTTAAATGACCTTTTTATACAACAGTTTACAACATTTTATTCATAATTTGTCCACCATTGTGTTTATCTGCTAATATCAAAAACGATCTTGAATGTGCTTTCGTTTTGTTTTGAAGCTGAACAAGTTGCAGATGTTGTCTTGTCCTGCTCTCTGGTGGAGGAGGGAGTCGGACTGGGAGGAATGGGAGGTGCTCTCTTCACTCGGACTCCAGCCACTCTGGTCCTAAGAGACATTCCAGTGGGCTCGAATGAATCACTTGATACTCTCACTCCATTTATCCCACCCTCAGTCCCTGATCCAGACCTTCTCCTGTTTGAGATCAAAGGTTTCTCTTTCTTTGTGTATGTATTACTTATTGTGTAATATGAACCCAACCAGTGTTTAATTGATCTAATTTCATTTTGTAAGTGTCATCACCTGAGATCCCCAACGCAGACTTGCTGCTCCATGCAGACTGCAATGAGCAGGAGGTGATGTGTGAAATAAGTCGTTTCACTCCTCGGGGACTCCAGGACAGTTCTGATCCGGCTTATTTCATGGTATCGCTCAGTGTGGAGGAACTTGACTTCAGCACATCGTTGATTCTGCAGACTTTGTCTCTAGAAAAGGATCAATCAACCCTGATACAAAACAAACTGGGTTTGCCTCTCAGTCAGTCAGGAACTCTGCAGACTAAAGGTAAAATATCCCATCATGCAAAAGAGGTTGTACTTTTCTATTTTCTATTTTTTTTTTGACAAAAACATCATTCTCGGGACATTTATCTACTTTACCTCTTTATATTTTAGTGATATTCCTGGTGTTTTCCAACATAAAGGCTGTATCGGTTCCTTTGAGAGGTGATGTTCTCCTTAACTGTGGCTTCAAGCAGGAGGAGGTACCACTAGGACAGGAAGTGGGTCTTGAATGGAGAATACAACACCGGGGAAAAGGCCGGAAAGTGCTTGAATTAAAGAAAAATCTAAATGATACAGAAGAAACCACAGAAGGTGAGTTTAATGGAAGCCATCGAGGGTGTGTCCTTGTGGGTTTGAGAAATAATTTAGGTAATTTTTAAAAATCTAAATTTATTATAGTGTTTTCTATTTTACAAACAACATTTTAATTATTATAAAGTACAAACTGTTCAGGTGTTGATATGAAGAAAAGTTAGTGCATCCAAACATAAAAACAGATTAGAACTGTAAAGTTTCACACGTTTCTGTTTGTATAATCATATTTTACCAGGTACTTTATTAGAAAATGTGTATCTATTTGTAAAAGTTTATTTATCACTCATTCACACATGCACATCTAGAACCAATTTAGAGTTACATGCATGTTTTTAGTCTGTGGGTGGAAACCGTGGTCCCTGGAGAAAACCCTCACATGCACAAGGAGAACATTTAAACTTCATGCAGATAGAGCTTGACCTCACTTCAAGGCAACAGTGCAACCAACTGCACCACCGTGCAGCCTGTTATATAATCATAAACCTTAATTTACAACTTCCCTTTCCATCAAGTGTCAAATCCAGCCATCTGACATAGAAACTGATTAACTAGCATATTGATGGAAAAACACATTAGTGTGTTTAAGATCTTTACAGAGAGCACAAAGTGCCACCTAGTGGTGATGTTACATATTGCATCCAACAGAACGCCTCCTCCTATCACCAGATACAATGCAGATGATGTTGAACCCCCCTCTAGAAGCAGTGTTTATATTTTCCCATTACTGTTATTGCAACATGAACAGATACTGTATGAAGAGCTCAGTCCAACAAAACAATGACTATTTTATAGTATTCACAACCACCACACTTCAGGCTCCCGATCTGAGTGTGTAGGAACAAATCAAACATCTTTAAAAGGTCAGAAAAAGCCAAAATAAAAAATGCACAAAAAGTTTTAAATATAGTGTTTTTGTTGTTTATTGTGTTGTAACTTAACACAGATAAACGTTCTTTATTTCCTGTCCTCAGTGCACGGTGAGAGGAGAGGTTCCAGTGTGGATGCTGCTCAGATTATCAGTCAAGGGAACGTCTCTATGATTCTCACCAAGGTGAAGGTTGCTGATGAGGGAACCTACATCTGTACCGTCAGTATCGGTCATTTTCACGCCCAGCAGGTCATTCAGCTTCGTATTATTCGTAAGTTTCTCTCTAATCTGAATAATCCATTAGATGGATTATTTCTTTCTAATCTGCTGATTTTCCTGCTAGAACCACCGCAAGTTTCACTATCAGAGGAGAAGCTGGTTTTAAAGACACCTCAGGACTTAAGCTGTCACTGCAGTAAATACTATCCACTAGATGTACAGGTTAGTAACTGTGTTTATAGAGCAAATTATTAACAGATACTATAGAAACTTTTGGATTTATAGAGCTTTAGTTTGATAAGGAGGTATTTATGAGTCTTTTCAACACTTGGGCTGCAGTAAACCACCAGCACACACACATAATCTGAAAGGAATATTAATTTAACAGTTATAAAAAACACTAAGCATGTAAATAAAAAAGACAATAATCGATTTGATTATTATTGACGTTCTCTCTTTCAGATGGAGTGGTTTTATCTTTCTCCCACAGACACGGAGCCAAAGATTTTTCCAAATCAGGGCTCTCTGAGCAGCCATCGCCAGCATGGTGATGGGACGTTTTCCCTGTCCTCTCATATAACTTTGTCCCCCAGCATCTCCCCAGGAACACAAATCATCTGCAGGGTGAACCACCCTGCGATGGAATCTCCACTCAACCTCAGTGTCGTTGTAGAAAGTCCTCAACCAGGTATGTAAAGACAAAAAAACTCGTCTCAGTTTGAACTTTTCTAGAACACGTACACACAAAAACAGAACAAAAATAAGATTATCCAGAAACAGGAATATTGAACTTTTTAAGGACATTTACACTGATCAAATTATTTAAAAACTTTGGAACTATCGTCGCAATAGTAAAGAATAAACCTGAAGAAAAAAACTTAAAGTTACAGTGGTCAACGCTTATATGCACAAAACTGCTGGGCACGTTCCTGCGTCATAGAGAATCCATACGCTTATATGCACAGCTCCGACGCTTATTTGTACAAAACATTTGGAGGTATCATCCATGCATCTCACTAATTCTCACTGTTTCTCACTAGTTACGTGACAGTACTCGATGTTAGGTGTGTGGAACTAGACCGCTCTGGCGTTTACGCATGCGTGTCTGGCGCGTCTGCCTGAAGCTGTCAGACGGTCGCCAAAAAATAACCACCAACTTCTTCAGTGTGAAATAGTGTCACATGTAACATTTGTTCTAGTTTTTATTACTCGATCATGAGTTCTTAATATCCGATATATAAAACCGTTCTGTTACTAACTGTAACTTAATCTGTGTTGACACCGTCACGTCCATGCTCGCGTGTATCTGGTGCATCTGTTTACTTATAGTGTCATAGTGGATCCTCTCTAAGAGTATATAACTCCCTCTGTTTGAATTTCATTATCCTAATACATTGTGATTGTGTTATTACATCATTTCTGATTATCTGTTATCAATACCGAACACTGCTGCACGTGTTTACAGTCCAAATGACCACCCACGGATACATAAACACAACACTTACATGCACAAAACTGCTGGGCACCAAGCTCGTGCATATAACCGTCGACCACTGTATATATTTGTTTTTGTGAACCAGTGATGGAAACTCTTCTAATTCTTGTGTATTTTGTTTCACTCTGCAGAATCTTACTGGTATGTCCTGGGTTTCCTCTTCATCACGGGTCTTTTCTTCTATCAGGTCTTAAAATAAAAAACCTTGAGATCATTGTTATTTGAGCTCAGACTGGTTTCACTGTGTCAGTTCAACATTTGAAACTTCTAACCTGCTGAAGTGGATTAAATACTTACTTTTTGTGAGAAAAGGTTGTAAATAATCAGTTTCACAACGTAGCTGTATTATTTATTAGCTTTTGTGTTGATTTATGTTTTTTTGCACTAAGTTTGGAGTTTGTATTTCTGGATCCTGGTATTTGTCGACAAACTCAAACTGTCGGTTTGAAAACCTTTTTTTCTTCCATAAATAAACGACTTCAGTTTTATTAATTCTCTCAACCTTTTTTAAACTGTTATTAAACATTTTTTTAGACAGAAAAGACAAATGTGACTAAAGTTGGTTCCATGTTGTTGGTTCTTGGGAACCTCCTTCTGACAAGAAGAGCAGCTTTTATTAACTCATTCAAAATGGCCTCTCGTGCATTTTAGGACATTTGTAACATCTTAAATGTCAAAAACATCAATTATGAGAAAGTCTTTGAATTTTATTTGAAACTTTTGTGATTTTTCACCTTCTTTGTGTCATTTGTCAGGATTTAAACTTGAACGGGGTTTTTAAAGCTCCCGCTTCATGGTCAGATTTTGGGATTTTTCTTGCAGTGTTTTGGTACTTTTTTAATGTTGCACATTTTTATTATTTGTCTCATTTCTATGTGTTTTATGTTAATTTTCTTTCTCCTTTTCTTGTAATTTTCATTTTAAGGCTCACAAACATTCTTTATAATGTTTCCTGTTTGAGTGTAGACTGAAAGTTTGTCAGCAGAAAATGTCTTCAAATATTGTAAATCCCTTAAACAGATAAAGAAAAACTAAAGAGACAAATATGGGGTTTTATTTATTTATTGAGAATAAAAAATGACTCGACGTTAAAGACAAACATTTCATAGCAACCTGCTTCATCAGATGCTTCTTTGATCCTCAACAAATAATAGATTTTTTAAATTATTTAAAGTATTTTAGCAAAATTCTAAATAAAGTTAAATGACAACCAAAAATACAACAAACGTTACAAACCACACTCGTATTTCAGGGTAATGACTCTGACATTACTTTGTTTGTTGGACCTGCACAAACTTCAGACTTTTCTTTGAATTCTAGTTGTAAATGTCTCTTATCCAACTTTTGACCACCTTCTACCTCTATAGACTTCTGTTAATATTTGCTGTAATCTTTGTCAAATTTCTGAGCTTGGTGTCGTTATAACACAAGACAGCATGCCCTTGAATCAGCCGTTTTAGGTCATTTACATATAGAAAATTAAATGTTTTTTACAGTTCAGGCAGTACTGAACATCTGGAATATGCTACAAAGTTTTATACTTTGCAACAAAAATAATATCAGCTACAACAAACCCTTGCTTTCTTCCCTTTATGTTTTTGTCATCATGATGCTTCTTCATCATTATCGATTTGGTTCTCATCTTAATCAGAGCAGGTAGGATGCATCAGATCAGAATGCTAAATATTCTGATATACAGTGATGATGTACTTTATTATGCAGCCCTAAATACCTTGAAACAAATAAACTGTCACCATCTTCAGCTGCTGATAAAGATTTACAACTAGCTTACCAGTGAAATAAAGAGAGTCGGGATGCAGCTCGGTTCATAATTTCTTTATTGGCATCAGCAAAAGTGGTAAACATGCAGTTGTTTTTGCAAATCCAGTAGCATCTGGTTTTATTTTTCAGGTCATGAAACTCTTAACTCATGTTGTAATTATCTAATAATATCGTGACTTAATATCATCAGATAATTCCGGGTTAGCGCTACAGTTTTGCATGAATGCACTTATTCACTAGTTTAACTTTCAAAATCAGTCCAAAGAAAAGAAAATGAGCTCCGTTTATAACCAACAGCCGCCCAAAACCTGAAGGAATTTCCATTAGCATGAACTGACAGATGTGTACAGATGTGGTTCTAATATAACAACAGTTCACTATGGTGTTAGCTATTTGCAATCTTAAGGTGGTTTTTTTTTTTCTTCTTCAAAGCAGGTGACTTTTGAGAAATTTTGGCAAACTTGTGAGCATCGTTGCATTGCACATTGCATAAGCAGTAAGTATCTGATCAGAAAAACATTATACACAAGTCCTACAAGGGAAAGAAAATATACAATCGGCAGTAAGATTTAGAAATGGCAGATACACAGATCACACAAATATGGATACCATTTGCCATGCAGATTAGAAACAAAGACCTCGTTCTGGCTGTTATCGTGCTGCAGGTGACAGACGAGACGTTTTTTTTTTTGTGTGAATCAGCAGGACCTGGTTCGGCCATGTGGCTCAGAGGATCCGGTTTTAATCAGGTCAACTTAAACTTAAATGCTACACATTCATCTGTCTATGGCTGAGACTCTGTCTAATGAGAGTTTCCTCTGGGTCTGTTCAGTCGTACAGTAGATCCATCATCAGTCAGAAGCTGCTCTGTTCAGCTTAATGCCCCACCTGTGGTATAAAAACTCAGGTGCAACTGAAGGATATTTACAGGACTAATTCCTTAAATGGCTGCTAATCAGTTAGAATTAAGTTCTCTATTTAGGAAAATCTGTTGCAATACTTCTACATTTTTCCTGACTCAGCTTCTTATTTCCTACACTTTCACACAGTCTGTCGCTTTTTTTCGTATTTCACATCCTTGCTGCTGATATAAAAGAGCAAATAAGAAGAATTTTATGGAAAATGGAAAATTCTACCTAGTAAATGTGGAAAAAAAATATCTATTAGCTACAGAGTCCTTGATCACAGTAACACTTAATTAGAACAGAAGTGGTTGTAATTTTTAATCTAGCGTGTTAGTAAATAGCAATGACTGAAGCAGTGGTGACTAAAGGGAGCGTGTTAGTTTAACACATCAATAATGTACAAATGTAGACCTCTAAAAAATGTCATATGAACAAGCTTTGGTGTATCTGGAGTAGAAATTCTGCAAACTCTTGCTCAACCTCTCCTCGTCCCTCCGCGCGTTTACCCTCATCTGTTCCCTCTCCCTCATTCTGCCTTTCTTTCTTTCCTCCTTCTTTCATTCTGCCAGCTGCAGCCTTCAATATTACATGAGGTCCAGAGACAGAAGAGAGAGTGAACAACAGAAACGATGGAAGGAGAGAGATAGAGGAAGAAGAGGGCGGAGACGTCTATGAACGCTACTGTTTAAGTGCAGGATGGTTTAAGGAAAGACTGAGGAAGAGGAACGGGCTGATAAAAGGGAGGAGTGGAGCTGGAGATTCTTCTTCTCTCATCCCTTTAATGTTCATATCATCAGTGATGATGGGCGAAGCTCAGTGGAAGAAGTACACTGCAAATGAAGGATAGAGTGGAAGTCATTAGTCCACATCCACATCTGCTTTTTTAACTATTTAACCAAACGCAATCAGCTCTAAGGAAGTTATTGGTGATCTGATGGGACACAAAGGTTTTGTTTATATGTGAAGTAGAATGAAACCTAATAAAGTTGGTCACTTTTTATAACAAACTAGAGAATTACTCATAGATCTCAGACCTCCACCAGGTACCTCAGCTTCTACATAATGGGATTTACACCAAAAATAACAGTTTCATCTTTGTTGTATCGACATTATCAGATTCATTGATCATGAAAACACCTTTAACTATTAGATTGATATTGATTCATTATTAGTTCAGTAGTTATTGGTGGTTTTCTTCTGGATCGAGCTCCAGAGCTTTTAAAGGAACATCAAATCTGTTACACACGTCTGATTCTACAGAGTCTCGACTATATTTTGGTGTTTGTTCTAAGTTTATAACATCATTTGTTCTTGCAGTGATAAAAAAACTGAAGGTTCCTTATTTTTTTTCTTTTCTGGGTCATATCCAGGATTTTGTAACAATCCAAATCAGTCCCTTATCATGTAGAACCTGTTGGAAACTCACCCTGTATTTCTTTAACTGACACCTGAACCATTTACTGTGGTGTTTCATGCAGATGTGTTAAAAACAGCTCTATCTGAAAAATCCTGGATCCAGATGGTGATCCAGATCCCCCCCAAAAAAAATCTACCCACTTCTTCCATTTCTGACCTTTCCTGAAAATGTCATCATCCAGAACATTGTGAGTTATCTTACTAACAGACAAACTAATCAATGCTGGTGAAAACAAGCTCCTGAGGTAATTAGCAGTTCTATAAAGGTTGTATCATTTGGATAAAACATCTGGTACTTACAGAATATTATTCCAACCACAATGACTCCGATGATGCCCATCATGATCATCATCTGGAAGAAAGAAAATATATGATAACATTCTTTCATATAGTAACAAACAGAAGTCAAATGAATTTAAAATATAGCAGGATTGTTTGTATTTCATTTGTTTTGTCCTTTAATTTCCAGTGAAACGTCTTCAGTAACAATGTTTCTCTTCTATTTCCCTAAAGCATCATTACGGGCTTCAACAGCAGCTCATTAACTGATTATTAAGTCTTTGTGCTAATTTCTTTTCTCCGAGCAGCACACCATATACTCACAGACATATGTTTAACTCTGGCTCTTCTTATATAATTAGTTTTTCTCCATCTATATCACAAGGTGCCCACCTTGCAGTTTTTCCACCAGTACTTGTTTTTTAGCTTGGCTGCGCAGCTTTCAAACTGGGAGGCTCCGGCTTGGAGAGCGTCTGCTCTGTCATCCAGCTCTGAAAGCTTCTGGTCTCTTTCCAAAACCTTGTCCACATTCACCCGCATGATATCCACCACCTGGAAACAGTAATGACGGCAGCAGAGGAGGAGGAGAAAGAACAAAAGGATGAAAAGATTGTGGAAGGAAGCAAATGCAAACAGAAAAGTTGTAAACAGTTGTATAGCGATGCACGTGATTCAGCATGGTTCAGGAAAAAATATATATAGCGTTAAACTTCAGCTCACCTCCTCTACTTGAGCCTGGGTTTGCTGTAGCCTGCGGTTGCTGGAGGTGTTGGGTGGGGCGGGAGGTGGTCCAGCAGGGGCTCCATCTGCACCAGGGGCACCTGGAGCACCTGGTGGTCCAGCTGGTGGGGCGGCAGCATCAGGGGCAGACCTGAAAAACACAAAGATCAACACGATTTTATGAAGACAAGAACCAAAAAGAAGAAGGTTCGATGTCAGATAAACATTACAAATCAACACCAAGTCTGAGATGATGGGCTGCAGCATCACAAGATACAAGAAAAAATAAAAAAAGGTATGTAAAATAAAACTAAAGTTTAATATTTAACTTGTTTCTGTTTGTTGTTTCTTCAGAAAAAAATAAACTTTCAGGGAAGGATAAAAAAAATGGGAGCTCTTGAAACAGCTCTGACGTCACGTGGAGTAAAGAAATAATGATGGGCGGGGTTAAAAGAAGGAAAAGTGCATGATAATGTGCAAAAAGAGCAGAGATGCGCAAAGAAATGAGTTTGTGATGTTGGGAAATAAATGCAGGAGTAACATCGAACCTGCTGATGAGGAAGAATAAACTTCTGTCTGGACTGACTCAAAAATGAAATAAGTTCTCACGATCTATTTCAAAAGTTGAGTTGAAGATGAAAAAATATTCTAACACATTTAATATTAAAGGAGAAATATTAAAGTGATTCTGAACAGATTCCATAATCACCATTATGATCCACATGACTCAAAGTTCTGAGTCAGAATTAACAGATTATTTATAATGATTTAGCTCTGCATCCTTTGTGATGTAAGCATCTGTTTAACTCTGCTAAAAGCAATCCACATCTGGATGTATAATTTATCAGAGCTCAGGAGAGGAAAAAAATCCCTTACGTCAGCAGAATCCATCAAACATAAGTAGCCTAAATCAGATCAGTTTCAAATCCTCATATTAAAAACAAATACGCTTAAATCTGAACGTATGTTTAATCACATGTGACGTTCTTGCGGAAGAAGCGCATTAAAACCCGCATTAATACTCACATCTTCTATGCAGCTGTTCGAACTGACTCGCAGGCAGCGGAGGGTCTGACGGGAAATAAATGTTTCAAATCACAGAAAAGATTTGATTTGTAGGCACTTTTCCAAAGAAAAATCTAAAATTTGAATTCCTAAAGAGGTTAGAGTATCCTGAGTAGGGCGGGGAGTCCTGTTGGCGCAGTGGAGCGGATCTTCCAGCGAGGCTTTTATACTGCAAGTCGTCAGCAAAGTACCGCAATACAGAGCGACGTATTCAGGTCGGGTGATAACTCAGAGTGTGGCTGATTTGGGAAGGTGATGGAGGCAAATGCGAGATCAAGAGAAACGCACTTCTAAATTATGTTCCAGTCAAGAAATCCATGGATGTTTTGGTTCCTGCGGGGCTGCATCCAGCTCTGAGTTTCCTCCTGGATGCTGACCGGGACGCAGCGCTGATTGGCTGATTTGGGTAGTTGCCTCTTCTGAAAGCTACTTAAAGAAAATCCTGCGATTTCAAAAATAAGGATGAAAAAAGTGCAGTCATGAGAAATGTGGTTGTTTTTTCCTTCGCGTTTTGTCCCCTCCTCCTTCTCGTTCCGGTCTACACGCGTCTTTGGGAAAGTGCGGTACTTTCGTTCAGTGCAAAGTGTTTCAGCTGCAATAATGCGTCTCCCCCCTCAACAACCCCCCCCCGCTTCCTTCACTTGGACTCGTAACGACAGTGCGGTACCCCCTCCCCTCCCGTTCCCTCCTCCTGCCTCCTCACACACTTTGCAGTGCTGCAGCTCTCCGTGTCGGACCGGGCGGCGAGGAGAGACTGCGGAACCATGTGCTGCCAAAAGACTGTTGACTCGACGGTTTTCTGTCTGGCCTGGGATTCTCCCAATTACATCCTGCTCCTGTGTCACGTTTGCTCCTGCAATAACTCTTTCTGCTCTTACGTTTAAGCATTAAACAGTTTGATTCAGCTCTTTAGATGTTATGCAGGAAATAAAAGACAAGATGAAATCATGGAACTAAAAAACAATATCGTTTAAGAGAATGTTTTTTTTTTCACTCTTCTCCGAGTTACAGAAAAAAAGTTGAAATATGTCCTTTTACACACATTTACATCTGTATTTAATTTTTTTAAGAGTGTGAAACTATAAAGAAAAATAGTTGTATAACTGCAATAAGTGAATGACGTGACGCAACATGTTTAAAAATGCCAGTCAAATTGATTTTGGAATGACTGAACAGTTCTGGAATTGAGCTCACAGTTCCCTGAGTGAGAATCAACCTCAGTCAGGGTCTTTCATTTTAAACAATGTAATGAATCAGGTCAGATCTGATGATTCAACTCACCTGATTCTCTGGCTGCTCACCTGTCTCCGCCTTCACTCTGCAGTGAATTCCTGTCTGATGATCATTGCTTGTAATAAACCTATTTCTGCCTTCATGACGTCATCTCTGTCTGCTCCACCTGTCACTGTAAAACATCCTGCCATTGTGAAGTATCTGACCAACACTTGTCTCACTAATCTGGATTATAGATTATGTTCTGATCATGAGGATTATTAGTGTTTCTGTATTTTGGACCAATGATTTTCTGCTCTGCCTCAGAGAAACTTTGTCTAACCCTTTAAAAAAAAAGCCATTTAGTTTCCAGCTGCTGCATTTGAGTCCAGCCTAAAAACCAAATCATTACATGGACGGATATAACAAGATATTTTTTACAGCCTTCACACAGAAACCCACATTCAGAAATGATTTACTGCTTTAAATGTCAGAATAATATTCTAATGTCTGCTAGAACAAGTTTCTCTAAATATTTTCCAGAGTTTCAGACAGACAGACTTGATAAAACACATAATTCAAATCATATTATTTACTAGAGAGAGTTTTTTTTTAAATCACTCAGTGGTTTAAAGTGAACGTGCCTTTTACAGACTGGGACTCCTGACACATTTTTATTATGAGACACATTAAGATTTCTGCATCTTGCGCAACAACAGGTGAATTTCACTTTAACTTGACGTAGGAAGGCCCAGGTGTGTTAACGAGGGTTGCATTCCCCACATGTAGAACATCTAATAAATAGAATGCAGCCCTTGTTAATACACCTGTGTGTTCCTTATTCTTTTAAATCAAAATGTTGGTTGTTAAATAGACCAGGTTACTCTGCAGGATGAACCACATCAGTTAGCTGTAGATTCTGTTTGTGGACACTGATCTCTGCTGGAAACACTCAAACTGCATTTTTCCTGCTTCCAACTCATTTTCTTCTAAACAGTTTGGTGACAAAATGTTTTTATTAAAAAAAAGCTAATAAGTGTTAGTTAATCTGACAATTTATTTGACTTGTTGCATTGAGACCTGTGGTTTTTGGAACCCTTTGTAAGTTGTAGCCCGTCATCTAGTTCAAATATTAATGTTGAACTGAATAAGTAAAAAAAAAACATGCATTCTATTCTGTGTTCAGGCTTTTATGTATGGAAAATCTGTCCAAATATTCTAGTCATCATCAAAGCACAGTGACAAGATGGAATCACATCAAAATACTTGACAGTCCTTCAAGTTTGGTGTGATGTTTGTACAGGTTTAGCGATGTTTCCCCGTGCGGTTGAAACGTCTGTAGAGAAAACGGATCCTCTTCTCCAAGTTGTGTCTCTCCAGAGTCATCATTCTGTCTCCCACCATCTTCTTTTTTCTAATCAAACGCTGCAGTTCATGACCTTTAAACCCTTTCAGCCAGCAGGGGGCGATGATGAGGTCTTTGGGATGTGCTTTGAAGTCTCCTGCAGAGATTCACATGGTTTGAGATACTTCATGTGAGAAAAAATAATGAAAGAGTGTAAAACCAGACAGGATGGAGTTTTATCTATCTTAAACAAGAGGAAAAATACTGCTTTCAAACCAAAATAAATCATTTATTTTACAGTAACAGTCAGTTCTTTCATTACATGTACAAAAACATGTTAATATAAACTATAAGCTTCAGGTTTAAAGTGGCATTTACCCAAGATGCCGATGTTATCATAAACTCCAAACATGCTCCTCTTCTCAGTCCACCTGTCAACTGTTTTTGGCTGTGGGATGGCGTGCATCCTGATCCGGCTGCATGTTCCTGAAGAAACGCACAAAAATAAAGTCGTACTGACAGATCTAACTGTATTTTAGAGAAAAAAATATTACAGATAATTTTAGTTATATGAATTAAAAAAAAGAGGTGTTCATCACTTCACCTTCTTTCTATTTACCTGTAAAAGTGCAACGTGAGTAAACATATCTAACAATTATTAAATTAGGAAATAGTAAAAAATCAAAGTTATATTTATGAAACTGAAAAGATGTACACTATGATAAAATTCTAAAAATGTAAAATTAAGAAAAACTCAAATAACAGAACCAGTAGAAACTGAAAGGTTTGACTATTATATGTAATATAGACAAACATGCAACTGCAGCGCTGGAGAAAACTGGTGGGAACTCACACAGTCTTCCAAAGAATTACAGTGTTACAGGCTGTTTTATAGATTAGGCTTGGACTGCCTCGTCATGCTGAGTTGGACTTTACAACAAATGCTCAATTTGGTATTAACGCCGTTGGCACAGATTAAGTTACACAGATAGGACACTTGAGGCGTTATCGGTAACTATGTGACTCACAGGTTTTAATCCATCAGCTAACCTCCTAATTAAGCTAGTCATCTTGGATGGCTGTGAGTCTGTTGACATCGACAGCGTTTAATGTTTCACTTGTTTGCTTACTGACAAACATGTGAGTTAATTTAAAACACTGTGCTGTGTCTGTGGCTAGCACTTTTTTTTCCTTTTTTGATCCATCTCCCTCTCTGCTCCACCTTTACTCTTTCCCTGTCCATCTCAAACAAGAATTTAGCTAAAATATATTTATTTAGACCCACAAATATTTAGAACTGCTCCATTTGTAAAATCAAGATCCAAACACTCGTAATACTTTGAAAACTCTCTACATCGACATTACGATATATATAGTGTTGCAGTGCCAGCTGCTGCAAGTGACACATAGTTGCCCCCGATACATTGCGCCAGATCAGTTATTTTCAATTAGAGTGTCCTGTGTGTAACTTCATCTGTGGCCTGTGGTCAGCTGTCACAGGGTCAGTGTTTTCCACAGATAATAGTACGTGTATGTGTTGAACCACAACATCTACCACACTGTTACTTTGAAACAGTTTTAAATCTGTTTCATGTGCAGCTTTCTCGTGCATTTTGCACACGCTTGAACAATGTTCAGGTTTTGAACCCAGGACCTTATCGCTGCAAAACAACGGTACTGCAAACTGCGCCACCGTGCAGCCCTACTCTAAATCTTCAGATACATTATTATCTTAATAAAGTTTTATATCCATAACAGATTTGTTTTGGAGGGATTTTCCTGAGCTTTGGAGTGACGTATCCGTTAGACCAACATGTAAACACTGGGTCGAGGTCACCTGGGGAAAAAAACTGACACGAGGCAGCGTTCTCACCTGTAGAAATGTCCCTGACTGAGTTCCACAGAGTTCCTGTTGTAGAACGACAGAAGGACGATCCCGCTCTCAGCAAACCTCCGAGCACAGACATGTCCAAAGATCTGCATTTATTCAGACGAAAGTTAGACCGGATGTGAACAGAAATCACGTTAAATTCACCCTGTGTCGTCACTAACTTAGCGAGCTAGCTTTTCATTAGCTGTCTTCCATCGACCTTAGCTTTAGCTTCAGCTAGCATGTCCCATTAAAATCACTGTTCTGTTACCTGTTTCACAAACAAACATTAAAAAAATATTAGTCCAGTCGATTCTTTGCTTAACACGGCAGTAAATAATAAATTACAGGTAAATTAAAAAACAAATCAAATGAGTTATTATAGCTTCGACATGCAACTTTCATCGCACTCTGCTGTGTCCCATAATGCCTTGCGCCTGTACCGTAATATCGGATGAGCAGCGCAATGAAAAATGTTATATTACGGTTTTCTAACCTATTTTTATTTTTACCCAGTAGAGGGAGATACTGGTACCAGGTGATGGTTTCTGTCCATTCTCTATTCCACAAAAAGGTGAGCGGTTCTAGTTAGAACCAGAGCCATATAGAGTATGTTTGTGTATTATACACAGACTAGGGATAACACGGGGATAATAAAGATTCCTAAAATCCTAGATATTACTTGAGAGCAAAAATGAATTTCAAAATTTGCAGAGTCAGAGCCACGTTGAGAGCCATGAGTACTTCTATAGCAGGGGTTAAATTAGGGAATGATCTACCAGAAGAAATAAAAGAGAGTAAAAGCATAAACCAGTTCAAAAGAAGGTAGCACAAATTCTAAACACATATTATTTATTTATATAAGATTTGTACTTACTTATTTCATTTAGCATTATTTTTAAGTAAAATATATGCGTTGTGGTTTGGCTTATGTATTTCCTCCTCTGTGGATGAGCACTATTATGTTTTATTTGTTTCTCTTTTGTTTTGATTGCTTTTATAAGTAAAGATTAATCTGAGGTGAAAGGAAGGAGGTGTAGCTTAATGAGTTTATACTTTAAACTACCTCCCTTTAAAATAATATTGATGTAAATTGAAATTGTTTGTATCAGAATGTACCAAACAGTTGATTTGGCCACTCCAAACATTTCTGCTACATTGACTGCATGTTGTGGGTTCACAGCAACAGGCTCTAAATATACAAATGCCACACCTGGAATCAGCTCCAGACATTTTTCCTACTTAATTAATGATGGATTAACGAGGGAACAGCCCACACCTGCCCACCAAACTTCCTAAACTCTTCATGCACTTTGGATTTGAATACCCTTAAAGTAAAGCTCAGGGTCTGCACTTTAAGCCCATATTGAATATATAACTGTATAGACTTGACTGTATTTTAGATAGTAATGTAAGGATTCTGAGACTGAAGAACTGCACTACTCCCGAAGTTGTAATTCAGCCTGAATATGCTTAAATTTGTTTTTATTGTGGCTTTAATCTGATGATATTCTAGACATTTTTAAGATAATCCATGGATATTTTTCCTTTTCATAGGAAACCAGAGATCTAATCCAATCAGATGGTGGCCTACTTGAATTAATTGTAAATAGGTCATTGTATCTTGGTAAAACCATCATTTTATTCTGACATTGATTTGTTATCTAACTAGCTTCTGCTATCATTCTAGCTTATGCTAACATGCTAGCTTATGCTTTTGCTGAGTTTGAGGAGAACAAGGATATGTTTGCAACTTTAATAAATGCATTTTCTGTATGGCAAAAGCAAAAACATCCAACACATTGTTACCAACATTGAATTAGCTTTTCATGTATTTGAGGTGAATTTTAAAAATTCTAGAAAGATTCTAGAATCCTCTAGGTCATCTAGAGCTACAACCATGTTTACAATTTTAAAAGTAAACAGAACATCAAAGGTCGAGATGGAATGATGACAAAGCCAGAGATCAAAGGTCAAACCATGACATCATCACAGTCAGGCTATATATACCGGTGTTTTCGTTAGTTCAAATCACTACAGAGACACTTCGCATTTGTGTGATAGTATTCTCTCCCAATCCAAAATAACTTCTAATTTTCAGAAAATGTCAACCAAGCAGAAAATGTCCAAGTCCGCCAACAAGAAGGCATCTAAGCATCAACCCCCGGTGGAGGTTCCACTGTACAATGAAACAAAGGGGATGAAGAAAAAGGATCTTCAAAAGGATTTTGAAGATCTGAATGCCTCATTTATGGCATGTGAAATGAAATTAAGCGCGGAGATCAAGAAGAACAAGGATCTCAAGGAGGAAATTAAACTCCTTAAGGCTTCTTTTTGCGAGCAAAATCTCAAACGTGACCAGACGGTTTCAGCAGCTCACAATGCTGAAACAATTAATAAGGAATCTTCTGTAAGCGAAGACGTCAAGGCTTACAAGGAAAAAATGCTGCAGGACCAGAAGCTTATCAAGAAGCTGACAGATGAATGTGAGACCATGCGTCTAAACATGGCTCAAGAACAGGAGAAGCTGAAAAAGAAATCAGAAGAGCAGAAGATCAAACATCTGCAGGCAGAGCTGGAAAAAATTCAAACAGCTTCTGAAGATCTTAAAGCCAAGAGTGAAAGAGAAGTTTCAGCTTTAAAACAGCAGGTAGAAACTTTGAAAGAAGATTTAAATGAAGAAGAAAAAACTCACTTAGAGAGAGAAATGAATCATCGGGAGATGGTTCATTATATGAAAATTGAGACTGAAGAGCTCCATCAAACTGTGGCTAAACAAACAGCCCAACTTCAAACCACAGAGCAGGAGAAGATCCTGTTAAAGTCTGAGATGGAGAAGCTCCAAGCGTCCTTTGAAAACAGCAAAACGGACGTTTTTACTTTAGAAAACCAAGTGAAAACTTTGGAAAAGGAGCTGCATGAGGAACGGACAGCTCAGTCTCAGAGGGAAGAAAATCAGGAGATGATCGACAATCTCAAAGGTGAAAATCAGGATCTTCATAAAAAAATGATCGAACAATCAGCTAAGCTTGAACAGGAGAAGTTCCTTCTGGAGACGGAGCTGAAGAAACTCCAAGCGTCTTTTGAGACTCTGCAAACCAAAAGTAAGATGCAAGAGTTTACTTTCAAAAACCAAATCAAGACTTTGAAAAATGAGCTGCAGGAAGAAAAAACAGCTCAATCTCAAACAGAAAACAATCATCAGGAGATGATTCAAAACCTGAAGGTTCAGAATCAGGATCTTCGACAAAATATGGCTGAACTATCAGCAAAACATCAAGACACTGACCAGGAGAAGATCCTGTTAAAGAAAGAGCTAGAGAGGATCCAAACCTGCTTTAAAGATCTTAAAGCCAACAGAAAGTCAGAAGTTTGTAATTTGAAAAAACAAGTAAAAACTTGTGAAGAAGAGCTGAAGAAAGAGAGAGCAGCTCATCTGGAGACGATTCACAATATGAAGGCTCAGAATCAAAATCTGGCTGAGCAAATAAATCAGATTGGATCTGATCAGAAGCAAATTATTTCAAAAGACGACTTGGAGAAGGTCCAAACGTCCTTCCAAAATTTAACAGAAAAAAATAGAATTGAAGTTTTTACTTTGACACAAATAGTAAAAACTTTAGAAGACGCGCTGCTCAGAGAGAAAGCAGCTCATTCCCAAACAGAAAAGGACAATCAGATAGTGACAGACTACATGAAACATCTGAATCAAGAGCTCCATCAAACCATAGAAACATTATTCGAGACGCTTCAAATAACAGATAGTGAGAAGGTCTTTTTAACAGAAAACCTGGAGAAGGTCCAAACGTCCTTTAATCATCTAAAAGAAATGAATGAGATGGAAGTGTTTACTTTAAACCAAAAAGTAAAAACTTTGGAAGACGAGCTGCACGGAGAGAAAGCAGCTCCATCTGAGAGAAAAGAAAACCAGGAGATGCTTCAAAACATGGCTGAACAATCAGCAAAGCTCCAGATAACTGAACAGGAGAAGATCCTTCTAGAGACGGAGTTGAATAAGCTCAAAACATCTTTTGAAACTCTGAGAGCCAAAAGTGAGATGGAAAAATCTACTCTAAGTTCTCGAGTAAAGACTTTGGAAAAAGAGTTGCTGGAAGAAAAAGCAGCTCAGACTCTGAGAGAAGAAAATCATCTGGAGATGATTCGCTGTCTGAAAACTCAGAATCAAAATCTGGCTGAGCATCAGATAGTAACCGATCAGGAGAAAAATCTTTTAAAAGTCGACCTGGAGAAGGTCCAGATGTATCTTGAAGATTTGAAAACAAATAGCCAAATGGACGTTTTTACTTTAACGCAACGTGTAAAAACTTTAGAAGACGAGCTGCTCAGAGAGAAAGCAGCTCACTCTGAAACAGAAAACGACAATCAGAGAGTAATTGACTTTATGAAACTTCAAAATGAAGAGCTCCATCAAACGACAGAGACATTATCCCAGAAGCTTCAAATAACAGACAATGAAAAGATCCTTTTGACGGCCGACCTGGAGAAAGTCCAAGCATCTTTTCAAAAGCTGAAAGGAAGAAGTGATGCGGACGTTTTACTTTTAAAACAAAGAGTAAACTTTTTGGAAAAAGACCAGCAAAGAGAAAAATCCACTCATCTTCTGAAAGAAAAAGAAAGTTGGCAGATGCTTCAAAGACTGGAAGCCCAGAACGGATATCTCCATCACGTTAAGGACGACCTAGAGAAGAAGCTTCAAATAACAAAAAGGGAATCAACTCTTTTAAAGGCCGACTTGAAGAATATCGAAACTTCTTTTCAACAGCTCGAAGAAAAGAACGAGAGGGAAGTTTTTACTTTAAAAGAACAAATAGAAACTTTGAAAGAGGAGCTGCTCAGAGAGGAAACATCTCACTCTCAGAAGGAAAAGACGCATCAGGAGATGGTTAATGTTCTAAACGCTCAGAATCAAGTTCTTAGTAAAAAAATGGAGGAACAATCAGAACAAACAGAAAGGGAAAAGTTCATTTTAACAGCAGAGCTGGAGAAGGTCAGAACATCACTGGAATCTGAGATCCTCACCCTTTCTGCCGTTAAAAAAACATTATCTGATGAAGAGGAAATGTTCAAATCAGAGCTGGAACAACTTAAAGTTCAACTCCAAGAGCAGGTTGGACTAAATGACAAGCTCTCAGCTGAGATAGAAGAAGCAGCAGAAGAAGAAGACATCTCTGATTCAGTGGAGGTGGCTGAGCTCAATGAAGAACTGAGCTCAGAACCACAGAAGAAGAAGAAGTCTTCCTGCTGGAAAAGGATTGGTCGCTTTCTGGGCTTAACAAAAACCAAACGGCGTCAGAAATAAGAGCTGATCTAAAAGTAACAACAGAAATCAATCTGCTGCAGCCACAGATGTGAGAATTAACCATCACCATCTCCATCCAGAATCCATCATAACAAAAAAACGGGCAGCACGGCGGGGTAACTGTCACCTGACGTTTACACCAGATCTCCCCGTGTCTGAATGGGTTTACTCCGGGCGCTCCGGTTCCCCCCACCCAGTCCAGAAACATTTCCTACATTCTCCACATAATGGAAGATTTCTGGGCAAAATGAAGTGTCTTGTTCTACCAAAAACAAACAAACAAAAAAAACCTAATAAAATACATAAATAAATAAAAAAAATTAAAAAGACAAATAAACTAAAAAAAAAAGGCATTAAAAATAAACAAAAAACATTTTACAAAACAAAAAAAAAAAAGAACAAAAAAAATAAATAAAATTCCACCCCTACCCCCATCCTCATCCCCATCCCCACCCTTATCCCCATCCCCACAAAAAAAAAAAATCCCCTCTGTTGAATCGCCACCTTAACGTGGTGGAGGGGTTTGCGTACCCTGATAATTCTGGCAAATTAGCTTCAGGTGAAGGGTCAGACTAAGAGCGGTTCATAGATATTGATGAGAAATGACCAGATTAAAGAAGTGGAGCCATGTTGGTCAAGCCTTGGCTCCTGGGGTTCAGCTGAGCTCTGTAGACCATGTTCAGAACCTCCATTGCAGATGGTAGTTCTCAGGTGTTGTGGCCAAATGGTCGATGGTACATTTTGTAATTGAATTAGCATCAAACCCTCCACACATAAACTTCAACCATCTGCGCAAGCGGTTTAATCAGCGATTAACTTTCTGCACCCTCAAAATGAAATCCTGTTCCGGCTGGTATCTGAGTTTTGTCTGTTTGGAGGCAGATCATGTGAGGGTCAGTGCTGCTACTGGTTTCTGCCTCCCAACAGAACAAACTTAGATCCAAACAAGAGCAGAATTGTATATATATACATTGTACATACACACACACACACACATATATATATAGCTATATATCAAGCAACAAAACTATATATATATATATATATATATATATATATATATATATATATATATATATATATATATATATATATATATATATATATATATATATATAATATAGTCTTGATGTTGCTTAAAATAAATTGTGATCAAATCCAACTGCCCTTTCATAAATCTGCTTGAATAAATAATTATGTATGAGTTTTATTTTAATTTTTTTATTATTTTATCAAAGCTCATTACTTTAGTCATGTGATTTGGTTATTTTAACAGTCAAATCTTTCTGTCTTTTGTGTCCAGAGCTGCAGGAGATTAAATCAGCTCTCGCTGTGTAACCAGTAGTCTTATTTACTCTCCGCAAGACAAAGATGAATGTGTTTTGGCTTGAGGCCATTGTTAGCATAAATCAAGATAAAACACATGCAAATATGAAGAAGCCAGGAAATGCATTCATCAGTTGAATGCTGCGAATGATTTGTTAACATCTGTGGAAAAATATGACCTAGAATCATTAAACATAGCAACGGAAGAACAGCAGTCAAACGCTCAAAACAAAAGCTTGAATTTTCCAAAACACAAGTGACAGACACAAATACAATCTATATAAAGTCTACACCAACTGTAAAGTGCTGTCTGAAAGTTGTTTGCTCTGATCACACTTAATTAAGTCAAATTCATTCAAATTAATATGTTCATAAAAATAAATGAATACCATAAATTCTACAAGTCTGGCAATAATAATACACACCTTTTAAAATTGCCAAAGTTGTCTTCAAATGAAAGATAAATAAAATAAATAAGATGTCATTTTTAAAAATAAATGACTTGGTAACATATAGCGGGGCTTCTGGAGAAACAAGCAGGTTTATGTGCTGATACTGGATCGAATAATGAACACATGCAGAATGTTACACTGACAAGTCCAAGCTAAGAAAAAAAAAAAGCTTCTTTCTGGCCACAGCTCCCTTCAAATACAATATCATGCAGATAAGTTACTGTTCCCTTTACCATAAATGATCTGACATCCCAGAAAGAGCTAAAGTGAAAGATGGAAAGAAAAAATTAGGAAATTAAAAAGAGGAAATAAACTACGAAAGAAGTGCTCATGCTCAGTTTTAAACGCATTAGTTTGATGCATTTCTTATTTAAAATGTTTAATTCTGTGATTTTTTTAAATCTGGAAAATCTCCCATTTTCTCTCTTTAGTGTTTTTATAAGACGAGACCCTGCAGCCTCATCTGAGGCGTAGGTTAGATTTTTATTCTCATTTAATGATACTTTATTTTTATATCAGAGTTTGCACAATTTTATTTAGAACCTCTGCATGTGAACCAAAACTAAAGCTCAGGACTCTGGAGGACAGATTGACATCGTGTTGAATGAGAGAACCAAAACCAAAGACTGAGCTTACTGTAAAATTTTAACAGTGTTTGTCTTGAATAAGAAGATATTTTCATTTTAATCTTCAACATTTTTGCAGATGATGTTTGCATCTATTTGCACGCATGTTCTTGATTTCCTCATGGAAATGTTGCATGTGACTTTAGCTGCAAAGCATTCACATAGACATACATACATAGACTACATAGACATTTGCTTGCTGCAGCCATAAAATTCAGACATAGATGATTTTTACAAACTGCATTGATCGATGCTTCTTTTTGTCATCAACTGTGATCTTGAAAAACCTTCAGACTCTTTAAAATTGTCTGCAAAGTTCAGCACAACTCCACAATTCTGTTGTTTGTCAAACACTGGTTTGATTTCTCTTTGGCAGTAATCCTAAAAACAGCTTTCTAAATGTGGTCCTTGGTCTTTATTTCTATATTTGACTTCCTGTGTTCCTGTTAGGGACCTGATCAGATCTCACTGAACAGACTGAAAACCATGACTATAATGGGACCATGCTGTCTAGCTACCACAGCATCGACCAACATATGCATTTAAACACAGATAATGTCACTGTAGATACAAATTAATAATGACATACTGCATAATGCACAATATTCTTAGAGGCAGCTGCAGTGTGTGTCTGTGCACACCTGTGCAGGAGAGTCCAAGAGGACCATCACAAGGCCACCAACAATACTTCTAAGTTGAATTATTTAGATCTCCCGCTGAGCAGCAGTTGGATTGAAAACACAAGAACCCACCTTTTCTTTGAATCTCCATGTAAACAAGCACACGCTGACAGATGTGTGTACTTTCAGTCTTACTGTTGTAAGAGGCTGAATGGAATATTTGGTCATTTTCAAACAACAGACTCAGCAAAGTCGATGTTTGTCAGTATTTCATTCTCGCTAAATTGCCAGCTAGTATGTGGAAATTTAGCTAAAACAAAACATCATTAAACATTAGATTCCATTCACCTTTTGCATGCAGGCGTCCTTGCAGAGAAGGCTTGTTGACTTACTGTAAGTGTGCAGGATGTGTGTCTGCTTCATAAGAACGCTTCATTTTTTTTTATAAATAAGGACAAAATGTGCACAAACTAAATGACACGTCAACGAAAGAAAAACGTGCACAAAATATTCACAATCCTCATTTAAATTTTTTTGTGGTGATGGAAACATCAAGACGGAGCATTTCTCAACAAATAGCAAGCTGAATTCTTGCACGGCTTGAGCGCTGAACAAACTGCTGATGTGAAAAAAAAAGAGATTTTCTCAACTGAGCAGAACATTTAACAGCTTCCTCTGCCAGTAAAATTCAGTGGAACCGTGTTTAGCATCACCTACTTATGTAAAAGTCTGTCATCATCATATTGAAATTAAACCACAGCAAGGTTTGAACCATTTCAGATGGTTCAGATTATTATCAGTTGCTCTCAGTAGAAGGTTCATACTCATGTCAGTTAAAAGAGCTGCTGTGGGATGAAAGCAGAGATCATTTCAGGAGAACGTGACACAGGAACAAACTACTCATCTTCACATCTTCTAAACAACCTGATTTTATTATTTTCCAGCCTTATCCTTATTAACATACTCTGAGTACAGTTGTTTCCATGTGAGGGACATTTTCCTTCACAGAGCCCCAGTTCATATTCAGATACAGTTTCAATGATTAAACAACAGCTGTAGGAAAGACCACCTCACTGTGAGTGACGCACACAAGCCCCCCACAAAGGTCGAGCTGATCACAGTTTGTTTTTCGGATCTCACAGATATAAGTTTGAAGTCTTACAGTGGTTTGTGTGAGGAGGAAGTTCAAGGGCAACGAGATGAAAAGAATAAAAGGTAAAGTTTCATTTACATGGTATTATGTCACATGGTTTATACAGAGGAAGAGCACAGCGCTGAGGTTTCACCCACACACACAGGTGTGTCTGTTCATCTGTGTGACTTTTTATCTATGTATCTGTTACAGTAAAGCAAATAAATCCCTAATTATTAGTTTGCAAATCCCAGAAAATATTTGCTCTCATTAAATACACTTAACTTCTGGATGTATTATCATTTCAGCTTTGAATAGCTTGAATAATAAAAATAAAAATTATCTTTTGTCTACTTTAATTTCCTGCGCTGAGAACTTCAGAAACTCTAAAACTTTTAAAAGAATGTAACCTTGAATAAAAAAGAGTTCTAAGCTGAACAGAATAAAATATCAAGGTTCCAGGAGCCAGTGTCCCTTCAAACACATGCAGAGCATCAGGAAGACAGAACTGCAGGTAATTAACAGCGATGCAGTTGGTTAAGAGTTGCTTCACAGCAGGAAGATCCTGCGTTTAAATCTCAGCTGAAGCCTTTCTGTCTGGAGGACACGTTCTCCAAAACTTTTCTCTGAGCTGTTATCTGAAATGAAACATCAGATGTTTTGCTCATGTTCTACTGGGAAAAAATACAGATCAGCATCCAAAAAATTTTGGAATTGGGGGTGAACCTGATTAGAATCAGTTAGCGATTGACAGGTTTCTGCAGAACTTGATTACATGCTGAAAATCAATCACTGACTTAAATGTGCTGAAACAGATAACCAACATGCAGGATCATGAAGGATTGAAAACAAATAAGAAAACAAAATAGCAGAATTTCCTAAAAGTATTATGCAGCCTCCATCATCTCACCTGCAGTTTTTAAAAAATGATTTTAAGCCTGGATGACTATTATGAACAACAATATTCTTTTCAAGTGTTTTTCACCAGATTTTATGAGCATTTTTGTATATTTTTAGGTTCGATATAGACATTAAAGCAGAAGTCCATCTGATTAAATTATTAGGTTATCAAAAGGTTTTTGTTTAAGTGCATTCAGGCTGCATTCTGCTTAGACAAAGTTTGGCTTTTGCACATATTCTGCAGAACAGCTTTGCACAGGTGCAGAAATATGATCCCACCTTCAATAATGAATCTGTGGTTGTTCTACTGTTCAAATGTAAATATTAGTTGGGAAATTGACCTATAAAACCCCAAATATGCATATTTATCAGTCAAATGTTTTATTCAGTGAGTTAAACTGACCTAATAAATTTCATGTTTTTTTCACATGTTGAAAATGTTCTGTGTTTTCCAATTGTTAATTTAACCTGTTTTTACATGTAAAATTTCCCACGTGAAGTTCCTGTGTTTTTTGTTTCAAAATCCTACATATAATACATGTGACACACTTGTGTACCCACAACCCAAAACATGACACAGATGCTACTAGACACAACAAACACTGTTAAAACACAGTAACATTACTCAAATATCATTTTCATATGATCGATTATTTCATCCAGAAATGTTTTTTTCGCCCTAAAATCAACCGTCTACTTATATTTGTGTTCATTAACATAAATAATTACCACGTTTCCTCTGGTTGACACAGAATAAAACGGGGAAACATCTGATGTAAATCAAGCGTTTGCCCAGCAGTGTAGGCCCGTTTCTACTACTCAGACACTTAGAATTGACGAAAAGGAAAGTAAAGAAATGAGAATGGAGGAGATGATTCACTTTCATGAATATCCATCAGATTTTAAAAGTGCTCTGATTCACATGCTGCCGCTGAGGCTGAGGCTCTGACTCTAACGTAAACCGATGCTTGTGAACGTAAATGACTGGCAGTGACGGAGTTTGACGACGCGGTTTGATGCTGCAGTTTTTGCCATTTCAGTTTCAAAACAACAACCAGAGCTTCCTTGAATGACACTGACGATATTTATAAATAAGAAATGTTCACTGTGATTCATGGAAACATTTATAATCAAACTCAATAATGATTTTGGCATTAAAAGGTATTAATATTGAAGTTTTTTTAGGTGTAGTAATAGAGCCTTTTCTTTTTAATTGTGTGGTTAAATACTGGTTGTATCTTCTGAAAACTTCATCTTTAACAAACTGGATATTATCACATTTTGTAACTGTGTTTATTCAAATTAAAAGAAGAAGAAAACGAGTAAAGAGAATCCGTGGGAGGAAGTGGGGCTCCCTGTTTACATCTCTGTCTTACAGTTTCCAGGCTGACTGTCAGACCGCATCAAAGTCTCACTTGTAGCTGAAGTCACGTGTTCAGCAGAGGAACTACCCAGCACTCCGCCTCCAGACGAACCCACGGCCTCGTATATAAACCTAACCATCATGAGAAAGACTGACACATCACTGAGGACTTCGCTGAAAGAGAAACACGTCTTTCAGGAGGTGTAAAGACGGAATCGAAGGAAACTTGAGGATTTATTAGAAGTTGAGATTTAAAACAGAAGCAGTAATGTTGTTGGAAGGTTTCATCTTTGGAGGGATTTTTCTTCTTATGTCAGGTAATTTTATCAGGATTAATAAAATGTGAGACATTTTTTTTTGTTTTCTAGAAAGTGATTGAATGTGGTTTTTTTTTCAGGAGTTAGAGGTGAGACTGAGGTGGTCGTTGAGGTGGGATCTCAGGCTGTTCTACCCTGTAAATGTAACACCAGGACCTGCCATCCTGCTGCCATCACCTGGAGCAAAGACAAAAAACAGTAAGCAGCTACTACTTTCTGTAATTGTCACTTCTCTAAGCCCAAATCCATCTTCACCACAGATTAAAAACTCACACCTGCGTGTCTGTGTTTGTTCCACAGGACGGTTTGGAGGAAGCAAAGCAGCGGTTTGGAGTTCACCGGCTCGAACTGGGTGGAGAACGGGGATCAGCGTGTCAGATGCCCACACAGTGAGTTTATTCGAGGGGATTACAGCCTCCAAATCAACAACGTGAAGGAGAAAGATGGAGGAGTCTACTTCTGCAGGGTGGAATTTAGAGGTCATGTTACTGAAACGCAAGTCACACTCCGAATTATTCAGGGTAAGAAACTGTGGCATCTTCCATTTTTGACACAACTTGAAAAGAATGTTATTGACTCAGAAATTTAGATCAAACTCTTTTTATTTTAAGTCGTTATAACAAAGAAAACTCTAGAGAAATTATAGTAAAGATTGCACACATTGTTTTCCTTCATTTCTGTGCATTAACATGATTTTTCTCCTCTTTTCCTTTCAGTTTCTGTCTCTCCATCGGCTCCTATCTGGGGGGACTCTGTGTCAGTCACATGTAGTGTGACGCCCTGGCCCGAAGGAACTTATGTGAGATGGATGTTGAACAACAGTCCCCTTCTTCTTAAGACTGGATCGATTTTAAACAAACAGGGAAGTGTTGTGAACGACAAGGCGACAGAGAAGCTAACAGGAAACTGGACCTGCATCTTTATCTCTGAGAAACAGTGGCAAATCTCAACCATGTTGTCTGTGAAAGGTGAGACATGGAGCTGAAAATCTGGATTAAATTAAGAGGTGTGATTGGTAGATTATATTTAATCATCTCAATATCTTTTTGTCCTTTTTTAGGAATTATCCAACCACCTAAAGATGATATGAAACTGTACGCTGCTGTGGGGTCTTCGGTCACACTGCCCTGCGTGTTCGCCACTGGTTTATCCCCTACAGCCACAGTCTTCGAGAAGATGGATGCTGGGAAAAATCTTATTCTCAGCAACAGTTTTCAACGTGGGAATTCCTTGGATAAGTCTTTTACTTTTCGGGAGGTTGCGTTTGAAGAGCAGGGCGTGTACAGATGTGCAGGAACTGTACAAGGTCGAAGAATCAGTCGAGCGATGCAGCTCGTCGTAGCTAAAAGTGAGTTTATGGTGCTCCATCTTGAAAGAAACCAACTGCATGTTGTGTCTTTATTATTTGTGTTAAAACATGTCTTTTTATTTTTAGTTGTCAAGACAAGTAAAAAAAATTCTGTGACGCTGACCTGCCAGCTGAGCGATGCGAGCGAAGTCACTAAGTATGAGTGGATCCATGTGACCTACGACCTCAACAACACCAGGTCAGAGCGGGTCGTCCAGACGGGACAGACGATTTCCTTAAAGGAGGACGGTGGTGAATGGACGTGTCGCTACGGGAGAGAAGGGATTCTGGGGAATGTGACAACCCAAGTTCAACTGATGAGTAAGTTCTGTTAGATTTTTTTTATCAAAATATGAATAAATATTTCAAGAACATTCAAAAATATCCGGCTGATTTTTTCTAACAATGTTTCTGTTGTTTTACCTTCTCCAGGTGGTTTGAGTGGACAAAAATCAAGCGACTTCAGGAACACGGGCGCCGTGATCGGGCTCAGTTTTCTCCTTATAGTTCTGCTGCTGATCCTCGCTCAGATGTACAAAAACCACCAACGGGTAAGAAGTTTAGCACAAACTGTAAACATTTTCATTCATACATCTGAATAAAGAATGTCAAATTCTTAAACCAAAAACTTTTTGAATACTTCTTTATTTAATTCTGTTTGTTTTTTGCCTCCACAGAGAAAAAGGATCTTTCAGTATCCTGCGTTGGAGACAATCGTTCATACTGTCTCCAATGAACGAGAGGAAAGAGAAAGGAACCAAGTGAAAGAGTAGAAGACACGTTACAGCAGAGACGTTGCAGGAATAAAAATCACGGTGCTCAAAAACTATGAAATCTTGCAACAACCTGAAAAGCTTTTTTTTTGCACAGACTTTGTAAATATTCTCCGAGCAGACTTTGTAGCAATAAATACTCAAACTATAAAGATATTCAAACTGTAATTATGCTTTTATTTCAGCTGTAAATAATAAATGTGAGAACCTGTTATGCATGTCAAGGACAAAGTGTTTCACAAATAAAGTGCACTTAAAACAAATCTAATCTGGTTTTATTTCTTATATACAATAAAAATCCCTCTTATCAGTGAGAAGAATTTAACACAGATGACATAAATAAAGACTTTAAAAAAATCTTTGAAAAATGTTGCCTCCTATATTTGTATTATTCTAACTATGTTACATTATTTTACATAAATTACAGATTATTTGTTTTTAGAAATTCCGACACTGAGAATTTGTCTTCGTGTCAAACTATTTGTGCAAAAAAAAAAAAGGAACATTTTATTGTGTTTGCAAATTTCTAATTATATCTTTATGTCCTTTGGCTAAAAAGTCTGTCTTATGGAAGTTTGTTGATCTGAAAATATGATATAAATCAATATTTGGAAAGCTACACCTGACTGCATTCTCCGTCTTCTGTACTTTCGTGGTGACCCCAGTTGGCAAGCCATTGGTTGATTCCCTCCAGAAATCCTGGACCTTTAGGATATAGGTAATTCATGACTTCCTCGTCATCGAAGCACCAACCAGCCCAGTCCACGTTTTCACCATCCAAAAAGATGGTACTGAAAGAAGGACAGACAAAACATCAAAACTCAACACTGTTTCAGCATTTACAGGTGCAAATAATTTCATTTCCACTGAGAATTGTGATATAATTTAGACTCAGTAACTTATGGACAAACATCTGAGCTGCAAAAATCACCAGTTGCTAAGTTATAAAAGTCCTACAGTCAAATTTGGCATAAATGATAATAATCGAAGTATCAAAACCTTTATGGTGTTAAACATCTACATTCTTAATGATCAAGTTATCTTCTTTATTTGCATCTGCTAACATCTGGCCCAATTCGACAACCTGCTTGCATCAAATCTTAACGTTAGATCACACTATTGTTTTTCTGGGTGTTTTTTGTTAGATTTTACTGAATCTGTTCAGTGACTTTTCCCTCAATTTCTTATATTTTAAAGTTTGAATCTTGATGAATCTGAAATAGACACAGTTCAAGTTTGTTCTGTGCATGTAAATGAAAAATGTTAGATAAATAATAAAACTACAGTTTCAGAGAAATTGTGTTTTTTCTACTTTAAAACAAATCCACATTTTAAAAAATGAATTAAGAGTTTTATATTGATGTTTTAAGGGGAAAAGCCTTCCATATGTTAATAAGAACTTCTTAACGGGTGTTGTGGTTAGAAACATGACTGAGACAGTAATTTAAAGTTTCCATTCACACAGAACAAGCTGCTCTAATTTGCCACCTCCTCCCTAAAAACTCATTTCAGAATAAAATTATGACAGATTTAGAAAAAAAAATCCTGCGGGACTTTACAGCTCAGCTCAGTGATATGACTGAAACAGGGTGGTAAAGGGCTGATATTGAGGATGTAAAATTGGGGATTTGCCTGACAAGTGGAACATCAAACTTATGTTCTCTGAAATTAACACGACAGAGAAAAAAGATGACAAAGATTAAGTTTATTAAGAAAAAGCATTATCATAAATGGTGAGACAGCAATTTTTAGGCGGTAACATGAAACTGGTAACTTCAAATTTGTCATTAAAGTAATCATGTTTCTAAGTATTTGGCTTCTTTACTTTTGGAGTCTGTAATCAGTTTAAGGAAAATCTCACTGTACAGATTAGAAATTGATCTCATTTAGTTAATTGGATTTTTGTTTTCAGAATATTGTAGAAAATGGATATTAATACAGTGTATTACAGAAAACTATTTTTACAGTGTATTATTTATTTCATTATAAATGTTACCATTTAAAAAAAGGCTTCTAATCACATTATAACCGGATTCATGGTTATTACACATAAACTACCTCAAATGTTTTGTACAGATGTTGAAAATGGTTGTAGATGCTTTGATCATTTTCATTTTCATGAGATCTATCACCAAAATCTCAAGGTTGCCAAATTATTTTTATCTCCCTAACAAACTCAGTTTATTCAAGAAAATGAGGTAATTGTGGCAAAAAAAATTATCAAAAAGCTGCATTCATCCAACATTGAAGGGAGAGTCGTGGTTTTTTGTGTATTTCATTGCCATGGTAACTCAAAATGCACTGAACCATGATGGTGCATCTCTGGTGAGCAACCTGGTCAGTTTGATGTGTCATACGTGAGATTATGTCAGACAGTTGCTGCTGTAGGGCACCTCAGGTGCTTTTTTGTCAAACTGCGTTCCCATGGTAACCCGAAACTTCATGTAGACATAATTGTTGACTTCTAGTGGCCAAACTGATCGATTTGACGTGTCACATGTTGTCAAAGGTCGCACTGTCTATCCTTTGTGTGAAACGGATGATTCTGATGATGAATGGCGTTGCCGTGGTCACGCGGTTTGAGTTTTGTACCAGATCTTTAAAACTGTGATCGAACCAATGTCTTGTAATCGGATGAAGAGTGGAATGTCAGGATGTTCATGCAGTAGCCTCTAGAAAATAAACAGGTTTTTTGGGAGCATTTTACATTTATTTTCAATGAGAGGTGGGTTTTTTTGTGAATGATGTTGCCATGGCAACGGCAAACACCATGAAACCATGATAGAGCACATTTGGTCTCCAACTTGGTGAGTTTGATGTATAACATGCCTAATAACATCTTAGCGGTTTGGGCTGCAGCACGTTTCGGGGGTGATTTTTGATGTGCTGCATCGTAATGAGGATCATAAAAGTAATTGTAATTATCCCAGAAGTAAATCAGACAATCTGGTGTACAGTATATTGTCTCTGGGTGAGTCTTTCTATTTGGGTCGCATTCATTTTAATGGATAAAAATTAAATCTATCAATAAAGTTTAGAAGTGAAGAATAACAGGTAGGAGCTCGGTCTCCGTTCATCACGGCGATCCTTAAATAAACTGATACAACTGGATGGATTCTTGGTTTCAAGTAAAACTATAAAAACTCTTGGCGATCACCTCCATCAAGCCCTTCAAGTTCCCTCATATTGTGATTTACACCATAAATAAGAGTCTCATCTTTGTTGTATCGACATTATCAGATTCATTGATCATGAAAACACCTTTATCAATAAGATTAACATTGATTTATTATTAGTTCAGTAGTTATTGGTGGTTTCTTCTGGATTGAGTTCCAGAACTTTTGACGGAACATCAAATCTGTTACACACGTCTGATTCTACAGAGTCTCGACTATATTTTGGTGTTTGTTACAAGTTTATAACATCATTTGTTCTTGCAGTGATAAAAATCTGAAGGTTTAATATTTTTGTCTTTTCTGAATCAAAGTATCTGGAATTTTGTTACAATCCAGATTAGTCCTTGATCCAGATCAGTTCTTGATATCAGGTTGAACTTGTTGGGAACTGTATTTTTTTTTTACATGGACCATTTATTGTGGAGTTACATGCAGATGTTAAAACAGCTCTATCTCACAATGATGAAGATCCAGATCCCCCCAAAATCTACTCACTTCTTCCTTGGATCTGATCTAAATGTCATCAAAATGCATCCAGAACTTTTTGCAGTATCTTATTAACACAGAGAGACAAACAAACTAACAAATGCTGGTGAAAACAAGCTCCTAGCTGAGGTAATTAACATAACTTCTCTGTTTCTCAGTTTGTCAGATCTTCCTGTTTACCTCTGAACCTCATGCATGAAATGAAGTGCTACTGGATCAAACTTAAAAACACGAAAACAACATAAGCAAGAACTGAAATAAAACAAATGGAACTGGAAAACAAAAGAGAAACTGATTAAATAAAACTAAAAGAATGACGTTAAACTAAAGCGCAAAACACGAAAAAACCCACAAAAAAACCAGGAAGAGGCAAAGTCAACAAACCAAAACACTGAGGAACACGAGATGATACAAGATCAACTTAAACACTAAAACCCTTCAAAATAAAACTCAACAGAAGATGAAACAAACTCAAGGGCAAAGGTGTGTTAATTATACGCTAATTACATGTTAATTACCAAACTTTCCCCTTTTTATCATCTTATTGCTCTTCTCTATCGTAAAAAGTTATCAAAGCTTCAACGTAATAAACATACACAAAAATCTAAGCAGATTTGCTCACAGAATCTTTCCGATTATTTAAATATTTTACACAAAGTGAAGCATACATTAGAATCTGAAAGACTCTTGGTAAACTGAGCGTTCATGCTTGTGCAGAATACATCAGATAATGAAGTTATGCAAAATTTCGGAGACCACGAAGCTCAAACTGCAGCATAGACTGTAGAAGCAGACGAGGTCAGTGGAAAATGTGATGCTGCAGATTAATCTACATTCTGATCTGTGGCTTTCAGGGTTCTTTATTGACAGTCTGTAATTAGCTCCCGCTGAAAGAGATTATAGTACTAACTCACAGATCTTTGTATTTGTCTGAGTCGCGTTTCTAAGAAATTTCTGCTCCTCCTCCTCCAGAGCAGCACCAGCTACTGATGACACGACATTTATTAGGCCAGGGTCGGAAAATCAGATAAAAATTTGGAACAATGTGAGAAAATTTGATTGAAAGATACGGTCATTGTGACATTTATTTCAACGTTGTTCCACATGGTTTAAACACATGGTATTTCCTCTTGTCTGTTTTCTTTGTGCATTTTATTCCTATTTTTCGTTTCAGATCTACAACCTTTCAGTGAGGCCTTTATAATCTGTGATTTGGATGTAAATTAACTTGCAGGTCCTTTTTTGTGTTGTCATTAATCCAATTTTGGTGTATTTACTGCAGAGTTGCAAGACTTTGACAAAGTTACTGTTATTAAACACTTTATTATATATTTTTTGTAAGAATCTCAGACTTCTGCCTCTGAAGAAGTAAATTTTTCGTTTTTCATAAACCATCTGCAGCAGACTTTCTATCTTTGTTTTTTTAAAGCTTATTTCTGCGTTGATTAACCAAAGGATTTAAAATAGATACAGTTAAATAGGATTTTTCAAACTGACCTTTTGACGTCTTCATCTCCATCCACCAACTGCTCCTTCCACCTGGTGCTGACGGTAAGAGCTCTGGGTCTCATGATCCCCACCTCCCTCTCCTCCATGTCTCTGCCTCCTTCACTGGGTGTGGGTGAAGATGAAGGATGACTTGAGGTGAAATGAGTTTGGTACTTCAACCTCAGATTGGATGTTTTTACATTTGCATCCCGTTTTGTTCCAGTTTTGTCTTTCCCCCGTTCCTTGGCTCTTTCCAAAACGCCCTCCACAGGAGAGGCGAATTCGTTTGGATTCAATCCTGACCTGGTTGAGTCTTCTTCTTGGGATAATCTGTGCAAGTCTCTCGGAGACTCGCGTATCACCAGCCTTTCTTCACTGATCATGTTGGGACTGGAGGAACTTCTTATGCTTGGAAATTTGGGCTTTATATTTTGAAAGGTCGTCTCCGGCTGCTGCGATTCTGAAACGTTTTGGACGTCTGTGGGAATTCGGAGGTACTTCGAGTTTTGACTTGGCTTGGGTCCCACTTTTGGGGTTTGCTGTAAATTTGAGCCAAAGGTAGCAGGAAGAGAGTTTCTCTTTGTGTCTGAGTTGTATTCCAGGTCTGAATTAGAGGAGCTGTTTGAAACAGACGCAGTTTGTTTTGGGTCCAGGAGGAAAGGCTTCAATGGTGGAGTAGTGGGAGTTGGATTTGTGGTACCAGGCCTCCTCTTTCGTAACCCAGGTGACTTTATTTTTTCTGTGAAGCTCCAAGCATCTAGAGATGCATCCATATCTCCAGACTGACTGGTGAAGGAGTTCTTCCTGGCTTCCGGGGTTGCAAGCTGCATATCTGAATTGCTCCTTATTAGTTTTTTTTCCACCTGTGGTCTAGATAACATCTCACTGGAGACTGTAACCATGGGAGAAAGTTGTACAGGGCTCTCTTCATTTGTTGGGTAGTCAACATCTGGAAGCTCATCAGGTAGTTTAGGTTGTCTCGTTTTGTTGTTTTCTATTAAATCTGCAGGATTATTTGGAGGGAAAATGTTTCGTTTTGAAACAAATTGAGCCTTTTGTTTCCACATCTGAGTCTCGAGGATTTTGTCTTCTCCTTCAAACTGATTTACATTTTGATCAATTCTTGTCATTTCTATCACTTCAGGTCCTTTGAACGCTTGAGCCCTACTTAAACCACTTCTATAGCCAAGGTTACGATGACTACTGTGTCTTTGGGAGTTTCTTAAAAATGATCCAACGTTGTTAATGCCAGCCTCATCTACAGATTGATTCTGTTCTGCTTCTGTAGATCCATTCACTGTGGTATGTTTACTTAGAACAGTACTGAGTTCTTTCATTAGGGTCATGTCTTTTGGAACAGGAGAAACTTCTTCTGTTTTTTTGTCATTCATCTTGGCATCTATGACACGTTTTGTCTCATGAGCTTTCAACTCGATTCTGTTGATTTCCTGCTCCCTCAGGTTCACCAGTGTTTCCTGACAACAAAATAACAACAAACATGAACAAATATGAACACCAACTGAACAGTGCATGCCTTAGATTCAAGTATAAAAAGTCCCTTTCTTTGAAGACTCACTCTGATGAAAATCATGTTTTTTTATGTTGCTAGATGCTAGAGGACGTATCTTAAGAAATTCAAGCTAAAAAGTGCTTTTCTGAGTATTTATGTGAATCAGTTGTAGACGCAAAAGTGCATCTAAAAAAGACTGGATTTGTGACATAGACGAGGCAGTGGGCGGGACACAAGCTCCAAGCACTAGCTAGCTAGCGCTAGCATAAGCAGAGCTCTCAGCAATTGGGAGGGGCGGGGAGATCCTCCACACCAATGGTTTCACCCACAGCGCAGAGGTGAATTGCTAATGAGCTACTGCAGCTATCCAGAAACTAAACGAGACAGGTTTAGGGATTTTGGGTAAAAATGCCCTAATCATAATATAAAGACCACTGAGATGCTTGAATATAGCTCAAAAGATGATCAGAGTGGGTCTTTAATCGAATAAAAGGAAAAAAAACAAACTGAAATATGTAAATACATGAACTCCAGGACTTTAAAAACAACACAAACAACCTTTGAATAAAATCCTTATAGAGAGATAGAAACATTGTTGTTGTTTTTTTTTTTTTAATAAAAACTTATTACAGTACTCGGGATATGAATCTTTTGGCTTCACGTTGCTGGTTTGAACAGCTCGCAGAGTTCTTCACAAGAAGAAATAGATTTGTGCAACTCAAGGATAAGATGCATAAATTCACATTTGTTTGTACATATCAGTAGGTTATTTATTAAAAGTTCTGTTCTGTCAGATTCTACCTTTGCCTGGTGGATGGTGGAGACCCACGTGGAGCATCTTTCTGATGTGCTGGCCACAAGTATGATGACGTTCGTGGCGCACTGAAGCTCACCGACTTCCACCAGAACAAACGAATCTGAGAGGAGCAGAAAAACATATTGAGGAACTGTTACGTACAAGTTTCTGTCTTCCTGTTAGCATTTTACTCACAGCCATCTTTCAGTGCAAAGCAGTGCATTCTGTCGAGGGTCAGAGGAGGTCGAACCACCTTCAATCGATCCCCTTTTTTCTGAACTTTAGTCAGAAGGAGCACGTCTGAGAATAGAAGAGCCACCAGCTCCAACTGCATCATGGAGAATCAAGAAAGTATTATAAAATATATTAAACTGAGGACAGTTTGAAAGTACAGGAAGTGACAGCGGTGGGTTTGCTCACTTTGCTGTCCTTTCTGCCCCGAAACCTCAGATTCTCCTCCAGCAACAGCTTACGTATGACTCCTGAACCCACTCCTCTGATGGGGCATGTTAGATCAAAGTGGCAGACCTCTTGGACATGCTGCCAACAACAAATAAACATCAGTGATAAAATAAATTCAAGATGAAATCAATTACTCTGAGCAGACACTGATTATTTAATTATTTTATTGCTATAAATCTGAGCCTTAATATGCAAGAAGATAAAGAAATCTTCTATTATTTTAAAGCACTGTGAGACGACTCTGCATAGACGAGGTTCTCAAATGTTTACGGCTCTGACCCATAAAATAACAGAGACAGTGACTCAAGACTTGTGCCAATTACACAAAATAACACAAGCATCCATTAGAAGGTTTCTATCTATTCAAAGCAACTGTGTTAATCTCATAATGATTACTGCTAAAACATGGAGATGTAATCACTATTAAATTGTTTAGAAATTATCTCAAGACTGGCGGCTTGCACCAAAACAAAAACACAGTTCACAACATCAAAGAGAGTCAAAAACACACAAACCACAAAGAAAAACCACACAACAACTTAAAGAAAAGTGACCACAAGCGGATGTAAGATGACAGTAAAGATGCACAAAACAACCACAAACACACAGAAAAAAGAGAGACGGAAAGCAACAAAAGATAGAATAAATATGACTGTGGTTAGAAATTAAATGACCGCTGCAACACTGACAACTACAGAAAGTTGTAAAAAAAAACTACAAGCACATAATGACCACAAAGATATGTAAAAAAAATGAAATCAGTGTCCAAATCAGTGATAAAAGGATAACAAAACACAGTAAGAAATAATAAATGGAAAGAACTAAAACTAAACAGAAAGAAAACAGAAAACTTCAGCCAAGAAATGCCACAAAGATGCTAAATAAAATGCAAAGAGACTTATTGGAGCAATAAATACTACTCACAGTGACATAAAACAACATTATACGTTTGTACCTTGTCGATTTCTTCATTTATTCCCTCCACCTCGTATCCCTCTACTCTCTGTGCAGAGGTGCAGAGTGCAACCTCGTCATCTTTTCGCTGCATGAAGTCATTGATACTTTCCAGAAATAGGTTGACGCTGGACAGCTGGAGAGCAGCAAAGGGAAACACGACTACTGTTATTAACTTCCACTTCCAGAGGATGAATATTTGTGCTCAGTCAGATCTTACCATCTCTTTGAGGACCTGTTGCACCTCAGGCTCCTGGGTGTTTTCCAGCACACTTTTGAGCAGCAGTGGATACTTAGTGATCCTCTGATGTGGCTTAGCCTGCATGTCTCCAAGTCTCATGCGCTCACACTGAGGGTGATTCTGCACCCACTGGACGAGTCCAAAATACAAGAACATTCTCTCAACAACATGATGAAAACAATTCTTTTTATAGATGGTAAATGTAACTATTTAACTCATTAATGGCAAATTCTGCAAACAAAAGATCCATAAAGAAATAAGAATAGCAATAGTTTAAATATTTTATTGTGGGGTTTGATAAAAAGCCCATGATGTATGTGCTGCCATATTAAAGTTATCTGTTATAAACTTACAGTGATACAAGTATTCTAAAGCAGTTATTCCAGCAGAAATATGATGCTATTCCTGCCAGGAGTGTCTCATACCTGCTGCTGCTGCTGCTATTTACACTCATAAATAAACAGAATTCTGTTTAACTTACTTTTTACTGTAAAACTGATGATAAATTAAAGGTTTATAACACAGCGCTGACATTACAGCTTTAAAAATCTGAATTATCACTCTAACAGAAGCTCTAGTCTCTGACATGCAAACTGCATTTCTGTCAAAACAAAACTTTCAAAATGACTGGATGAAAAGTCTTTGGGTGTGATGACCCCTTTTAGCACCCACTACTGTCTTCTAATTTACTGAGTCTTTACTTGGAAACAAAAATGAGGCAAAACCAAATCTGTCAAATGTGAAAGCATGTCACAAACTGCACGTATTTACAGTGGTTTTACCAAAAACAGACTTATTGGCATTGCAAGGTGCTGAACAGGTCAGCAGAAGGAAATTCTGGTCAGGACGGGCTTGTTGTGCATTCTCTTTTCCTATAAACATCCATCCCTCAGATTGCTGAACTAGAAATCTCTTAAACTTGAATCATTTGGAGAAGACGTTGGTGTAACAGACGGTTGTTTTAACATGGAAGCAGCTCTATGACAAGTCGCCCACGTGGTTATGAAAACATCACAAACCGCACTGCCACAATAAACAAAACGTCTTTTGTTTGTGATGAAAATTGCACCAACATATGAGAAACATTCTGAGTGTATATTTGATCTCAGAGAATGTCAAGTGAAAGCTCAACTTGCGTGTCAGTTGTTTCTGTGTACCTGCACAAACGCAAAGAACTGTGGGTTGCTCTCCATCTGCTTGCGTGTGAATTCCAGGTTGGTTTCCTCCTCCCAGCAGTAATCACGGTAGACAGAGAAACGCTCGTTGAACTGGGAGAAAAGGACAAAAACACGAATCCTCCGTCTTAAAAATGTTGATTCTTTCCTTGTTACGTTGTTATTTACACGTCATGTTGCTGATTAAGGTCGAACGTCCTCGTTCTGGTAGTTTTTACACATACTGACATTTTACATATTAAAAAAATTGTAAGATTTATTTATTTATAAAATGTTTTTCTGCAGATATGGGAGGTTAGTTTGACTTTGTCTATGTTTGGGTGTGGGTGTTTTTACAGGATGTGATTGTGACTTCAAAGCTGCTCTAATATGCAACTTTTTATATGCAATGGAACATTTAAATGAACATGTTTACAAACCATCTTTCCTTCCTTCAAATGTTTTTTTTTTCTTTGTCTCTTTCATTTTTTTGCTTTTATATTTTTGCTTTCTTATTGAACAAAAAGGACCCACTATTTTTAAATAAAAACAGCGCTGTGGTTGTAATTTTAGTGCTATATTATTTGTTAAATGAAGCACATTTTAGCCCATTTACATGGGTAAAGGCGTCCAAACTTTTGACTGGTAGTGTGTGTTGAAATGAAAGTAATTATAGCTGATTAGTGACGTTCTGAGAAACAAAGGAAATGCATTCAGCATCAGTTGAGAACTGTAATTTCAAGTTGAACCGTGTAACCCAAACAGGTAAAACCAGCTCAGAAAGCTACACTGCAAAAGTTGAATACAAAAGTACTTCAGTTAGTACACTTTACCCTGCTCGTACCTGCAGGCAGCCAGGCTCCAGTTTCATGGGGTCAAATGGTTTTCCTGTTCTCCGTACTTCCAGTAACATGGGATAGATCACTTCCTCCCAGAACAGCTGGTGAGCCTGAAGGATGGAGGGGAGGTTGGAGAAAAGCTGCCTAGGAGGCACCTGTTACAGGAGGAAGTAAAAACAGAAAGTTAAACTGCTCTGTTTTGTGATATTTTTCACCTTCTCAGTGGAAACATGTTTTACTGAATGTTCCACTTGTTCTTTCAGCTTATTTTGTCTCAGCATTAGCAGATGACAGTCAGTGTATGTCACTGGTATGCACAGCAGTGGAAAATGGTCTGCATGTCTTGTTTTTTGTGTGTACGTTACAAGCAGCTCGGTGGTATTTGTGTGATTTACAGACTAACCTCCAGGAGAAAATCATGCTGGTGCAGGTTGCTCAAAGCTGCAATAACCAACTGTGAGAGACAGACGCACGTTCGTTAAACATCCTGTTGAAAACCCCTCTGGTGCTCTCACACACACATCAAGTTGTTTTAATTGAAAAAAAAAATAGTGACATCTCACATCTTTGATGATCTTCAGCTTGTTGATGTAGCTGAGCTCTGTATGAACAAACTCCCACAGCGCCGCCTGCTGGTTCCTCTGTGTCTTAGTCATTGTCTGCTTGTTGACATGAGTTGAAGGAGGGAGGAAGAGAAAAATAAAATACATGGTGTTAATGCTTTGAGGAATGTTTGATTTATGTGCACACTGAGAAAGTATTTCAAAACAGAAATGTGCTGAAAGAAAACAAATTTTATTTAAAAAAAAAAAAAGGTTTTAGCAAATGTGTGTAGATAAGACAACTAATTTTATGTTGTTGTAAGGACAAAACAATATATAGAGTAAAAGTTTATGTGTCATTGTTAATTTATGTTAAATTCAGTTATTTTTGTTTTAAATAAATGCTATAATGAATTAGTAATACGGTCCCTTACTGCGTGAGACATCACCAAATCTGTCCAGTCTTTTTCCAGTGAAGTTCCATTGCTTTCCTTGTTCCACACCCAACTCAGATTAGCTGGCACAACAAAAGCTGCCAACTCCTGCTTGAAAACATCCAGCTGATCTCGCTCCTATTAAAAAAAAACAACCAAAAGAAAATCACACAAAGAACAGGGTTGGAGAACTGGAAAATCTGAAGCTACAATGCTCCAGTAGTTCCACTACACTCAAAAAAAAAAAAAAAAGGATGTTGTGAATAATTGTGGTCACATAAAAAAGTAAACCAGTGGAGGAGAACAAGTATTACTGCACTGATTTGGGCGGACACGGTTTGAGCGTGTTCATATCTGTTTCCAGGTTTGTGAGAATGCAGTTTGATGAACGTTAAACAACATAATACCTCAGACGGTTTTTCAGACACTCCCTGGTTGAACAGGCCCTGGACCTGTTTCAGTGGAGTTCTGGATTTGTTTCCTGATGCGCCTCCTTTACTCACAGTCGCAAAGTCAGTCACAATCTTCTGCTTGGTTTTCCTCTAGAAACAGAAAAATTCATTTAGATTTTGTTGCATTAAAGAGTTACAAACATTTGTGCAAAACTTCAGTGTTATTGTTAATTTATTTTTTGCCTATTTTAATGATGAACTACTTTTTTGCACATTTATGTGACAATTAGCATTTAACACTGAATGCACAAACTCTCTTACTTACAATGGTTTTAAATTAGTGCAGTAGAAAGTTTTACCTACAAAATATTTTACTATTTAGGTCAGATTTTTGAACAATTTATTATTTCTTTTAATTCGTTCTGATTATTTTACAGATGATCAAATAATTATGTATCTTTTGTAACAAAACTGATGAAAACAGACTAAAAATGATTGTATTTATGTAATTTAAATACCCATCAAGAAATAAAAAGTTGTGTGGCAGAAATCAAATGTTTTTCTTTTAGAAGTAGAATAAATATATTTTAATTCTGTTTATTTATACAGTAAAAATATTAAAGTAGAAGCAGCTTATTTCTCTTTTTTGACACTTGCCTGGTGTCCGATTGTCCCAAACTTGATTTTCTCTGTCTGCGCTTTCTGGACGTGGTATGTCTCTGTTGTTCCATCAACTTCACTGGTTTCTGAGTCCTTCACCTTCTCTCCATTCAAACTGTTTCTCCTCTGCATCAGTTCTTCAATGAATGACCCATTCTCCACTCCGTTGTTCATATGTGGCATTTTTGAGGAATAACTGAAGACAAACAGTAACTTATAGTGAAAAAGACGTGATTTTACAACAATAAACAGAAATAAAAAGGAAAGGATGGAGTGACATTGTAGGATTTATTACAAAGTAAGGTTTTGTAATAAGGTGTCAAATCACAGTGCTGATAATGATGACTGAAACTGTTTCCATCAATTTTCTGCTGCTTATCTAGAACTGTTTTTTTTTTGGGGGGGGGGCAATACCTTTAGCAGACCTCCTTCTCTCCAGCTACATCCTAGTGAAACTCTAAGGCAGGGGTGTCCAACTCCAGGCCTCAAGGGCCAATATCCAGCATGTTTTAGATGTTCCTCTGCTTCAAAACACCTGATGCAGATGCATGGGTCGTTAACAAGCTTCTGCTGGACTTGCTGAGATGTTGCAGATTGGAATCAGGTGTGTTGAAGCAGGAACACATCTAAAACATGCAGGATAGTGGCCCTAGAGGCCTGACTTTGGGTACCCCTGCTCTAAGGGATTCTTCAGCCAGCTGTAACTTCTCCAGGATGTTGTGCATACGCTGGGGGAACACAAACACCCTCAACTAACTGTTTTAGATGCAGATAAATTAGGACTCTTGTCTGAGATCTTCCCGAACACCCCCCCCCCCCACACACACACACACACTCTGCAGAAGAGGCACATTTTACCTGTTTATATTCTGTGTTATTTTTGTGATCATTAACCACAGCTCATCACCATAGGTGAGGGTTGGAATGTAGATCAATATGCATATTGATAGCTTAGCCTTTTGACTCAGCTTCTCTCTTTACAACAGTCCAGGACATGGTCTACATCAGTCCACAGGCTGCCCCAGTTCACCCATAACGCTCCTCCTTCCTTTTACCCTCTTTGGAAACATGTAAACCACATTGATCCTCCTGAGTGATCCCCCTGTAGTTGGAACATGTTTTCTGGTCCCACCACCCTTAACTGCATCTCTTGCAGACAGTGGGTCCTCACAGAGGGTCTCATGTTGCAAGTATGAGCTGTACCCAGTCACCAGGTTCTTACCAAGGAACCTCTCACCCAGACGTGGCTGCAGAGACACCAGGATCCTCAGGCCCGACAAGGTAACCTGGTCCTTAGTTCTTGTTGGCATCTTGTTGTCATCCAGAACCAGTTTTCTATGGGAGACCCTGCTATTTGGGATTCTTGGGACAGAAACCCATCCACCACAGTCTGATAGTGAATGTTGTTGTGTGTGTTTTTCCTTCATGGAACGTGTCTGCAGCTGCTTTTTGTGTTTGTTCCCTTGTTGTTTTGTCTGACAGATTGACCTTCAGATTGAATCAGATTCTGCTGTTAAAAGAACGTTTGAGTTGGTGCAAACTTTTTGCTTCCTTAAATAAATTACTTTTTGACAAACAATCATTTTGTAATTACTGATACAATGAATCTGACTGTTTTGCATAAAACAGATTTGGTGCAGCGAAGTAAAATGAACTGAAACTTCCCTTTTTTGCACAGGTGTTTTTTTTATTGTTGTTTATCGTTGCTGAATAAAAAATAATTGATTAAATTAAATAAATTACATGTGAGTGTCACAAACTGCATTTCTTTTCATCCTACTAGCAGGAAATAGTGTTCTTTCTTTTTATTTAAAATCCACAAGAAGCATTTAACATATGAAATAAATTTCATTTTTATGAACCAACATTTAACATTAGAATTCAGGAACAAGCAGTAAATAATTCACCACGTGATGACTACTTAAAACCTGTTTAAAGTTGGCTTTAAGTTGATCCCTTTGTTGGTATAGAATGAAAACTCTTCAGGAAACGGTTTGCTAAAATATAGACACACATATTGTACTTTATGCTTTATAACTTGGCCAAGACACATTCTGTGGGACTGTGCCAGAAACCCTGGGTGATGTAACACATCACCGAGCACCTGACAACCCAGGTTACTGTTTAATACACAAGTTTAATATGAGCAGAAGAGAAAAAGAGGCATAGAATTAATCCAATTATATGATTTTGAAGTTTAAAGACATTAAAAAAAAGCATTTAAAGCTACAAGTGATTCACCAATAACAATATGAATCTGAGCAAAAGTCATACGTTTCTGATTCTGACCTGAAGTCAGCAAACCAAAAAAACATATTTCACCTTTCAAAGCACAACTTTACTGTCACGAGAACAAAATGCAAAAAAGCAAAAGAGAAACAAGCAACAAAACAGAGAAGAACAAAACAGAAGTATCTGATTGGAAGAACTTGTTCCACACTTTAGAGGAAAGAGAGGAAATAATTTCAGCTTATCTGTTTGCCTTGTCGATCGAGTATTTCATCTTCTTTGAGTGATTTTAACATGATCCATTTACAGAAGAGTCAAACACGGAACCGCAGTGTGCAAACAGTGACACTGGAAGAGTTTCACGGCGCTCCGGCTCCTGTTACATCAACATGCAGCTCTTTTGTATCACCTCTGGACTCAATCTGCAACTTTTTTATTAAATTCCAGAGAAGAGGGTATCTCCAATCTCCGGTAGTTACTAAATCTCAGCAAAGTATTTCACTACTTTTCTACTGTAGCCAACAGATAAATGTTGCTTTTACATGAAACTAGCTCATTTCTGCTGCTTTTGAAAATGATTCATCCAGATACTATGAGGATTCATGTGTATAATTTTAACTCACATAACCAAAACAAACTACATGTTGCACCAATACTTTTGTGCATTATCGTCAAACATCCAAGGACTGACGTCAAGCGCTTTAATCACCCTGTAACTCACAGTCTGTGTCATAGAAACTGTGTTAAACAGTGTTTTGAAATAGGTCTGAAACTCTGTCACTAAATGCAGAACAAACTCATTAACACAAAACTCCTGGTTCTTTCACAGTCTCAACAAAACAATGAATCAAATCTCCAAACATTAAAGTGATGAAAACAAACCACAAACTGCTGGTCATTTTTAACTCCCCGCTGTGCTTTTAAAGACAAACAAATACAACTTTACCTGGGCTTGGTTGGATCCATTTTGCTTCACAGAATCATCTTTTGGTTTCTGTTGGGGTTCCGACTCCTCTCCTGCCTCTCGTGCACCTGCTGAGTCCCTCCCTCCTCTGGTTTTCACCTGCGCCACGGCCCTTCTGCAACTGGCCCGACGGGAACAACTGGATTTGGCAGTCAACAAATCAGTGCACAGGGCTGGTTAATGTGTCGCAGTGAAAAGTGCTAAAACAGAAGAGAGGTGGTGACAGACCTCTCAAGGGGATGAGCTGTCATTGTTTTGTGTCAATCAGGTCTATTGGTCACCTTTAACAAACAGGAAATCTGTTTTTACGGGAGTTAGAGTCTGTTTTCAGGAAGCTCATCAGAATAAAGGCACTGAGGTGAAATATGATGCTGTTTTTTATCTTTAAATAAAATACTCATTTAGAAAAGAAAACTATCTCATCAGGTCGAATAAAGCAACCATGTCATTACTGTCTATCTATAGATTTAATATGTTATTACAACCATGATAAAAAGGCTTTGTGTTAGAATGTAGACTGTCTGCATGCCAGTTAGATACACGCTCACATCCTCAAATCTTTGCTTCCTTATTTTTTTTTTTTTTTGCGACAAATGAACACAAAGTTTCACACACACACAAATTCACATGACACATTTAATAAAGAGTATTAAAAAAAACCCAGTGTCAAACAGGAAACAAAGTGCTCTGTATTTACACATCTTCAGTTCGAGGCTGGCAGTATGAAAGTAGCTCCAGACGAGGCGTGTTCAGTTTCCTGAGACACTCATGAATAATGCTTGAATGATGGGGCTTGAAAGAATGTTACTGAGGCGGTGAAAAGCCTGTGAAACACGGCAGCGACGCACTAAGGAGGCGCAACTGTTAGAATAAAGCAGATCCATTTTCTTTTTTGTTTTTTACATAACTGGAAACTGCTGCTAAAACATTTAAAATCTGTCAAACTGGTTAAATATTTAATTTATTTTTTACTCAGGCAGACATGCTGACTTTAAATGTTTGGTATGATGTTTAAGTTATTCTTAATATTGACAACAGAAAAAAAAAACAACAATTTCAAAACGGAGTAGTTTACGTTGTAAATTAAATGACACAGCATGCATGATGATAATTAAAAAAAAAACATTAAAATGTGAAAGAAATATGTTACAAATACTTTTTTCAATTAATGTTCTTTAGTTTCAGATATCAGATATTTGCATGTTTAAAAAAAAATAAAAATCCAAAAATTTAGCTCAATATTCCGTCTCTTCATCACAGACTCAAACACTTTACAAAAATAGCTGCAAAATTTTACACTGAAAAGTATTTTACTACATTGACTTCGTATTTATGATCAATATGCAAATTCCCAAAATTTGCATCCACTTATCTAAAGTTTGGTGAGATTTTACAGGAGCATCAGAACTTTGGTTTAAAATGACAAAACGACAAGCTTCCATTACCGCTGTATGAGATATGCATCAGTTTTCCCACCTAACTTGCAGGAAAATTAACATTTGTATAGCAAAAAAATGCTGATTTTATGAGTCAACGTTTTTATTTTTAGTGACACCGTCTCCTTGTTATATTTGATCATTGTGCTCGTGATTGTTTGGTGATCATAGTGAATGATTCTGGTCACGTGGGAGGTAGAGTTCTCAGTCTCGCTGGTGAAATAAAACTGCAGCCTTGGCTGTAGCACCTAATCCATCTGGACGCTCTGAAGCGATCCTCTTAGCGAACAATACTTGGTCTCATGAGTTTTTTGTGTAACTTGGTGAGAACTGTATCACTGAATGGGATACTTTGTCTCCAGTTCCTCTGCAGCCCGTCCCAGGTGCATCTGTCTCAGTTGGTCTAAGAGTTCTTCCAAAAGCCGCCGGTGTAGCATTTCACTCCTCCCCCCTCCGAGTGCCCAGGAGCCCCTCTCGGCCCACACCCGCAGCATCTGGTAGTGAGCCTCCCGACAGGACCTGTGATCCATCTCTGCTTGTTCAATCTCAGTGTCCTTTACGCCGAGACAACGCACCAGCTGCTTCACCTGCAGAACAGGAACTAGATCCAGCACTGTGTAGATAAGATCAGGAACTACAGGAGGGAAAAGAAGACCGATATTAGAGTCAGTACAGGTGTTTTCTGGAGTATACAGTCATAAACTTACTCCTTATTTCCAGGGGAACACAGTCAGGTAAATTAGATGATTCCTGTTCAGCCACGGGCGTTGGAACAACAGCCATCAAACCACTGTTCTCTGATGGAGCCTTGACCTCGATCAGGAGCTGCTTAGAGAAAAGAGCAGTACACTTATTACTGTCTGTAAACATGTATCAGATTAATAAAAATAAACACATGCACTTAGCTCAAGATACCTTTCCTGATTCCATGGAAACATCAGATGGTTGAGAGGACTGGCTCAGCATCTTTTTCTGCGTGAACCGTTTTGTAGCCATGAAGGTGATGAAAATCCCCGCCGCCAACAAAATGAAAACCACGACTCCAGATCCAGCAAGTACATTTGTAATCATGGAATTCATGGAGGGTGAATCTGAGGGGGAGAGGAATGTTCAAAAATCATGACATGACAAAAAAAAGAGGACAACTGGAGAGAGAAAAAAGATCAGGTCTAAAAAAGTAATCCAGAAAAATGAAAAGTATCTGAAAGATCAAAGAGCTTATTATTATTATTATTATTATTATATGTCAAGTTCTCAGCTACTAATCCATTAAGATTCACCTTGTTGATGCTAAAAGAAATTGTGTCAAACTGTGTGATATTTAGGGATTTATTCACAAATTTAACTATCCATCCATTCATTTTCATCAGGCGAGAGGCGGAGTCAAACCTGGATGAATCGCTAGTCAGAGACCAGAGACCAACATACATTCATTTACAAACTCACACCTAGTGTCGCTTTAGCGAAAGTGAAAATAGCATGTGTTAGCTTGTTTCATATAAGATGATTGTCTATGTTTTATTGTAGAAATAAGTGTGTTGAGTGTTTTTGTGTGAAAACCTCTTAGTGTTTACCTTGTTTAGTGGACTCGACTGATACACAATGATGTGAACATTCCATTGTACAACTGTGGGGAAGAAAGAGGATGTTTCACAACACTGAGGAGGAAGTAGCGCGTCTTCAGAGGAAGCGGTTAACATAAAGGCGGACATGCACATTTTTTTTAACATTCACAACCAAAAAAAAAAAAAACAACAAAGGACATTCTTTTCTGCTTTTTTTGTATTAAAATATGTTATTCGGTAAAGTAAGACAACTAAAATAATAAAAACAATTATAGGGTAATATAGGGTTTTTGTATGATGTGCCCAAAATCTTAACATTTTATTCACTTATTTTTACTTACTTATACTGTTATTTACTGGTTTATTTATTTACTTTCTTGTTTTCAAAATCTATTTATTCAATAAGATGTTGTGTCATCTTATGAACCTGCTTGTATCTATGTCCAGTGGTCATTGGGTGAGAGGCGGGGTTACACCTGAACAGGTCACCAGTCCATCGTAGGGTCGGATCAATGAGATATGGGAACTAAAATATGTTCCGCTAAGTTTTAAATCTGCCTTTCTAAAGCTACGATTGCCACACATGAACTTGAAAAGGCATCATTAATATGTTTATTCAAACTATTTAAATATGATTAAAGTAGCTGCAGTAAGTTCCTCTGAATTCTGTGGTTTACTGTTTTTGTGCCAAGTGAGAACCACAAGAATTTAGGTTGGAGCTGACGATTTTTATTACATATTAAATAATAATAATATTTAAACATGTCAAATCTTTTTCTTTATCCTAAATGAAGCTGTTGGAATGATGTTTAGTCACTTAGTTTAAGGTAAAATCTAAATGATTTAGAAATCTTTCTTCAGAAAACTAAAAAATGTTGTCAGTCTTTTTTAGTAACTCAAGAAATTGCCAGTGAGCAACTCTTAATATGTTGTAATTTTTCTCCTGAATTGCCAGCAAATGGAAAGATTAAAAAGTTGCTGCGGAGTTTCAGTTCTACAAACTAACTTCCCCAATTAATATGTTAAATAAAATGATCCTAGACAACAAAAAAACAGGAACAAAAATTAACCGAGTCCTCGTTAAACGAGATATACTCACTTTCTGCAGCGTTGACATTTGCCGTTGACTCTGTGGAAGTTTTCTTTACACTCACACACCGTGTTTCTCTCTTGCGTACCTGGTCAAAACGAATAAAAACAGTTTTATGGGACTGAACTGATTGAGCGCTTGTTGAATTTAGTAATAAATCTTAAAACTCACATGTCTGTTTTATCTTCTCGTCTTCTTTACATGTTGAACATCTGAGGCACTCGTATGTTTCACTGTCGATGTAACGTTTGTAATAACCGTACTTGCAGACACAAATAGTGTCCTGTTCTTTGGTACAAGATTTTTTTTCATATTCATTCCTCGATTCTAAAAAGACAGTGAACAAATAATAAAAAAAAGGAAATTAAATTTTGTGTTGATGCAATTTAAGATGAGAAATAAGGTCAGAATAAATGAAAATCACACCTTTGCAGGTTCTGCATCTTCTACACGTTCGGCTGTAGTTTATCTGGTCTGAGAACTGACGATCAGGACAGGGTGTGCATTTACTTCTGTGACCCTCATTCTGGCACTCTGCTTCAAGCCTAAAACCTGAAAACAAGAACTTTACTCATAAACACAAAGTCTAGATTTTCGGTTATTTTTTAATCTGTGTCTGTAGGACAAGTACCTGGGGAGCATTTGTTGCAACATATTCCATTAATGTTTTTATAGTCCCCAGGTAAACATTCTGAATCTGGTTTCAGTGTTGATGCAGAGATGTCCGTGCACTGAAATGAAGAATAAACAATGAGCATAAAAACTGAGACAGATGTTCATGCAGTGAACGTGAAGGCCTTCTCACCATGAAGAGCAGAAAGATGAAAACACTCCATCGTCTTCGTTGTTGACTTCCCGCCATCATTCAGGGATTTCATTTAATCCATCTGTAAAAAACACCTACAATTTAAACACTTTAAATTAAACGCCAAATCTGCACAGGAGATGTGCACAGCTGGATAATAAGACAGTTATACGTAACACGTGTTTGCATTAAAGTCACATACTGCTTCTAGTCAACACTCGCTGCCAGGTCTGCTGACATGTTTAATTAAACATTAACTATCCAGGAACATGTAATATGAATATAACTACTCTGATTCAGAGATGAAACAAGGCTTGATGTTTTTAAAATAAACAGAAACTCGTATACAGTCTCCATCATTTCACATGAGGTCGTCTGAAGTGATAAAAATATGTCTGAGATTTTCAGACAAGCCGCACAGTGAAGTAAAGAAATGACACTTGAAGATGTTAAGACACAATCCAGGATGTGATATAAATTATATATAAAACAGAGAGTCAGAGCGTGAGTCAAATGTGATGACAGACTTTAAAGGAAATGACAGTGTTTTTGAAAATGTGGACTTTACTCAAGTGGCACAATCAAACTGTCAGTTCATATTTTGACTCACAAGCAACAAGAATCTGAAACTGAACTGCAAACTGATTTTTTGACGAGTCTCTTCTGTTTTTGCAAGAAATGTGAGAGAATTTATTAATAATTTGACGGTTCCTTAAGCCAAAGTTTTCTATTGACCCAGTAAATAAGGATGTACAGATTGATAGTGAAATATTGATACCTCAGATTCCAGCTTTTTATGTTTTGAAATTGATTATCTTATTAAAATATCAATATTTTAGTAATTTGAAGTCAATATGTAGTTTGTCATTAACTGGAAAATTGTACAAGTCATGCTCAGTTGGTTGGAACTACTTCTTCTTCCGCCAAGCAAAGTGCATGAAGGCACAGTATAAAAGCAGAAGGACGCTAAGTGGCGCGGCGTGCTCCTGTTACCTGTTGCTGCAGGGTGCTTGCAGGGAGCTAGAATTAACATGGCAGAATAAACACAGTCATGTGTGGATCAACTTCAGTGTCACAAACAGCATCGATGCATGATGTGTGTATGAAGACTGTAACATGTTATAGTCATGTGCTTTTACACTAGCAGGATCCCGTGTGTGTTCTATCAAAATAAAAGCACTGACTCTTTTAGTTCTGGTCGAGTGTTACAGATGGTGTGTGGTATTTCCTTCTCCAAATGGATACATTAACTCAGTGTTCCTGCTCTTAAAATGACTGAACCAACACGTGGAAACACTATAAACATCATGAATCATCTAAAAAATAAATCATAAGACAGAATATGGAGATGTCATGAGGAACATGATCAGAGGAGGGATCAAGTACTGTCAGGGCAAAGCAAGACATCCATCTTGATCCAAGCAGGACAGAATGTGGAGTTGTTAAAACTTTTTTGTATCATTGCTAATTCAAATTAAACTTTATTTATATAGCACATTTCATGCTTTTGAAAATTGCTTCACATGATAATAACATTTTAACTGTCTCCAGGGAGACGTTGCAGATTAGCAACAGTTACTGAATCTTAATTTGAGCCTGAGAGGGTTAAGAACAAACACAAAAACAATTCAGACCCTAACTCCCTGCTATATCCCACCCCCACCCCCAACCCTCATAAATGATGCTTTGATCTCTAAATTAAAGACTTAATAAATAAACAACTAAACTTAAACTAAGCTAAACTAGGGGGATTTCAATTGTCTGGTATAAATGTAATTTTCCCAACAGAACATTTTTGAGCAACGTATCGGTATCGTATCTGTATTGCCGATTCTGGCCTACTCTGTATCGTCAAAGTTCAAAACAACCTTTGGAAATCTTGTATAAACAAGCAATTAAAGTTATGGACAAAAAACATAGGTTATATCATCCTGGTACAATTTAAAAAATATATAGTATTTTAAATTGGGACAGTTTTCACACATTTTATGCATTCACATGCATTTTAAAACGGCTCCAGATCCTCTGGCAGAGTTCATCAGCCAAAGAAACAGCATCACTCGAGGGTCTGTCAGAGGTGACTGATGCATTCCTTTCCTTACTTTCAGTAAGTCAGCCTGGTCAGTAAGGAGTGCAAATGTGTGGAACTCAGTACCTGATGAGGTTAAACTGCTCACAACATACAAGGCCTTCACAAAAAAATTGAAAATGTGGCTTGTCAACCCCTACAGTTGCCAACATTAAAAGTAAACCTGTGTAGATGCTATGGTAAAATGTCCTGTTGTGATGTATTTTTCTTAAATGTATTGTAAGCTATTGGGGATTTTAAGGTTTTACAATGTTGGTAAAAGGTCACAGGTCATGCTGCAGGAGTAAGTGAACTGAAAGAGACCTGGCCTGAATCAACGCTTCTGTGTTTATCTTGGCAACCAGTTGGTTTACGACCTGTGACTGTTGTCCATCAAACTGTGTGTTCGTTTACTACCCTCTGACTTCATTATCTGACCCACACTTGTTCCCCTCCCTTGCTTTATCCAGATGGGAGGTGTCTTTGTAAATAAAAAGGCAATGCAAAGGTGAACACATCAGAATCACACATCAGAATCGTCTCAACAACTCAGTTGGGCGTTCTCCTTTGCAAAGCTCATTGAAACCATACCTCTGTGTCTGACTGATGGTCTTTTTTGATATAGTTATTTAACTTAGGGGTATTAAAATATCCTGACATAAGCGTTTGCATATGTGTTTTGTATTAGATTGTACAGATGTTTTCTTTCTATTCTTCTTTTCTTTTTCCTTCTTCTTTTTTTAACTCTAATTTTATCACCGTTCTTACATCAAGGCCAGGGGACTACAGATGAAAACTAGCCTTCTGGCTAATTCTGGCTTTTTTAACCATGTGTAATCATGTTTTTTTTTATTAAATTGCACTGTCCCTTTTTAAATAAACGATTGATTAAATAAATGATTGAATGATCGGAAAAAAAGTGTTATCGCACATCATTAACAGTAAATACAATCATGTGAAAGAATTTCATATCCATGACTGTTCAACACACTTTTCATAATCAAATCAATACATTCCAAAGTTGTTTTATGGTTTTTGGTTTGTTTCTGAAACACAGATCACGTGACCTGGTTTTTCTCAGCAGCTCATCAGATAAAAACAAAACCAAAGCTACACCTGAGAAACGCAACAAACTCTCAGGGTAGTTTATTTACCAAACAACTGGGGAAAAAACATAAAGTGTAATATTTAAACGTATCTGTCATCAAGCTGCAAGTTATTCGGTTTTAGTTCGCTGTCACATATTTCTGCGCCACTTCGTTTTGGCAAACTTTCACTTCCCTGTTCAAAGTCCTGACCATTCAGACACACTTAAACTTTTAAATATTTCAAATGAACACTTTCAAACAAATTGAATAGATAAATAAATGGACTTTAACACTGTTGGGGTGTAAATCTGCACACAGGAGGTCTTTTTTCAGTGGTTTCAGTTCAGCGCACCACATAACGCCTACAACTCTGTCAGAGATGAATCGGATCTTCCCACAGACGCGTTGAAGGATTTTACAGTGACTTACCTGAACAGCTGCTGAGGAATTCTTCTCTATTCCACACATGGATATTATCATGTACGTTTTTCCAAAAACGTCTTGTTTTCTTGTCCTCCTGAAAGCGCAGTGGTAACGGTGCCGCAGATCTGAGGATGAGGAGGCGGACTCAAACGGGAAATAGCTGCGTCACCGATTCGTTTCAAGGAATTGCCAGGCAGTTGGACAAGAAGCCCTGAAAAAACAAACACAGACTTGTCTTATTACTCAATAAAAACAGGTTGGATTAGCTTCTGACTGGAGGAAAGTGTCGGAAAAGGAAAAAAAAAGAGAAAAAACATACATTTAAAATGATTTTTATGAATTCTCTGGAAGCATATCTGTTTCCTCATTTGGTGCCCTTTTATTGTTTTGCTGACAATACCATAAATGTGAAACAAAAAATCCCTCTCATGTGACCTAAACCACAGAATATAATGAAAAAAACAACAACAGCTCATCTTTCAGTGATATGTTGTGCCCTGAGAATTACTGGTTATATTTAAAATATTTAGGTGCAAGAAATGAATCTGAATCATTTTCTGTCAAGAACTGGTGAGGAATGAATCATGACTTCTTCAGAAACTCCAGTACTTTGCACCATGAGCTCCTTCGACATTCAATCTTTATAATGAGAGGTTTTTATGGCACCCTGTAATATAATCTCACAACATGCAATCCTGCAGAGACTTCTGATGGTCTGATCACACCCTGCGTTGACCTTCTCAGTCCAGGGAAATACTCTGATTTTATTTGCTGCAGAACTGCATGAGATTCAGACATCGCGTGTGTGTTGTTTCACCAGATTTCTTGATCTTAATCTTTTCCAAACTTTTCCCACAGATCTGGATTCCAGATCAGCTTTTGGAATATGTTGCAACAAGCAACTTGTTGAGCTGAGAGTAAAGAATTTTACAAGTGTCTTTTTCTTAAAAAAAAACCAAACACATTGGTTGTGTTTGTCAGACATTAGTTGTATTAATCATACAGGTGTGAATCAGCATGGATTCAGTGTCATATTGCTTTACCAAACAAGAAGTGGTAGAAAAGAGATGTGTGCATAGAGTTGGTGCTATCTTGTGGCAGAGTTGATTATTGCAATGAGACAACACAGATCGCAGAGGCAGAAGAAAATCTGAAAGTTCCTGTTTGGAGTCAGTTTATTGTCACCTGCTGCCTAAAGATGTTTGTCTTTGTACATTTATTTATCTGTGTTTAGCAAATTATCACGTGAGCCACAGGACAGATTTTACTGAAACTCTTTGAAAGTAATTGTTGGACGTACAGCTAGACAATTTAAGAGTCAACCCAATTCAAGATGGCTGCCACCGTTAATCGAAAGTTAATATTTTGATGTCATGAGACCAGGACGACAGCTATCGATCATCGATACCTCGAGACTGTGAAGCTTCAAACAGGAAGTTGTCAGATGGAAGTGGCCACTGAGCTTAGAGTGTCACAGAGCGTCATCAGCTGGTTGCAACAGAGAGACTGAAAGAGTCACAGAAAGACAGAGAAGTGGAGGTTTCTTTGATCACATCCCACACTGATGACTGTTTACTGTGAATCTATCTATCTATCTATCTATCTATCTATCTATCTATCTATCTATCTATCTATCTATCTATCTATCTATCTATCTATCTATCTATCTATCTATCTATCTATCTATCTATCTATCTATCTAATCATGTTTTATCAGTCAGCACGTTTTGTTTGCTGAGTATTTCCCTGAGCGGAGCCTCTTTTAGTACCTAGCGTACAAAACAAGCTCACTCAGCAGAGCCATTCAAGTGCTTCCTCCCAAAACCACATCCTACCTTTAAAGTGAGCAAACAGTAACAAGTTTTCATCTTGGTTCAACACTTTACACGGCTTCAAACTAATGCACGATCACCCCGAATGCACTTTCAAGTGAAAATACAGTGCAGAGTTTCCCACTCAGTCACGCTTTAGGTGAGCTGTAGGGACTAGGCTCAATGTCAAAATGTCTTGTTTTATCTGTTTGTTTTATCACACAAATGTCAACACGCTTCCTGGCTAAGCTTTCTCTGAAGTTCTGTTTAAATGTACCAATCCTTACGGTCAAGCCCTTGTAATAATGAAACCCCAAGATAAGTACGATCTAGATGCTATAAGTCAGTTGATGCTCAGTCATCTCTTGTCCAGTAATCTCCGTACTCAGTTTGAGTGTTAGAGCTAACTCTAAACCACATCACCCCTGAGGCAGCCCCCCTTCAAAACCCTGAGCCCTGATTCTCAGATGAATTAAGGTCACGTGGCGTAGCGTGCTTCTGAGAAAACTGCACACGTTCATCTTATTCTGTTCAGAATGACAATGATGCTAAAGTTGATACCAAATGCCAACAACAAAAGAATCGGCCAATCAACTGAAAAATTAGTCACATGGAGTAAGTTTTTGGAAATGTCTTTGTACACATGTAAATTAGACGGTTACTAGATGACTTGAAAAAAGTTCTCACACCTACTAGCAGTTTAAACATTAGAGGATGTTAAAGCTAAACCTATTGTGTTTTTTTAAAACAGAGGAGGAGTTTTGTTCTGGGTAACAATACTGTATATTTTTATGCATTTCTAAATAATATGAGTAATAATTAGTCACTATAAACCACATAGAAGCTGTGAATATTACAGTGGTAAAGGATTGTTTCACTTACACATTATACAATTTACAAGAATGATGTCTCAAAATTGGCTGTAATCTTCATACATTTCACAATTTTTCTAAAGAAATCAGTTAAAAAAAACTACCAGTAGGATAATTGTTGTATCGGTTTTAATTCATTCAACTTTATTTAAGCGGAAACTGAGCTGTGTTAACATGCAACCTTTGGATGTGGGATTTCTAATATTTTTCAGACCAAGTTTCTAGTTTCAGTTATCAAAAAAAAAAAAATCAAACATTTAAAACTACAAAAAGAAAAAGAAAAAAATCTCACATCTAAAATAAACAACAAATTTACACATAAACTATTTAAAGAAGAAGAACAATACACAAATAAGAACACAAAGTAAAGGGAATCGCTGACTCGCCAACATATTGATGAATTTTAATGACCTGAGAATCAAACATTTAAAACATTTTCTTCTATAATATGACTACAGACTCTATAAAGTGACCAAGTTCCTACTTCAACTCCCTTTTGCAGAACAACCTCTCAAATAGGTTAATAACTTTGAGATTTGCATAGTCTGTGTTTTTTTCTTCAAGGGATTCCCGTCAGCTCAGTGACACGGCAATTAATCTTTCATGCATATAGAATCCATTAAAAAATAAGTAGATGAACCTCTGTTATATTAATAAAGATCAAATCACTTGCATTTTATTCATATACACTAAAATAAAGCATATATATATTATTGTGAGCAGACAGTAATCAAAAAGTAATCAAAGTACATTTAAACTCTTATAAACAGCAGTAAATCAAAAGAATTACACACAACCTCCATGAAATGTAGAAACTTATAAACAACGTACTTATATCAATAAATACCCCTTTATATCCTTAAATGAATCAGCTGTGTCTAATAATATGGCCACTGATATTGAGGAAATAGAAAGGTTCTTTAGTCGTTTACTTGTGCGCGCTGCATCATTTTTGAATCATTAGTTGTGTCATCAGTATTGCAGTTTGGGGTCGATATAAACTACAGCTGTCTTTACCTCAAAAACACATTAACCTTTAAATGTGGAAATCCCATAATTTCTAATACACCTATGTTTCATTTGTATGTGTCATGTGGGAAAAAAGGTCTCTCGCAAATTACATGGAACTTTGGAAGAAAAATCACACAAACTTCACACGAGGAAATGTTATGTTAAATTACCCAGGGGAAGCATGTGTTTTGCACATGGGAAACACTGGACCACTGCAGTTTACCTGCAGGTCAGTGGAAAATCCACGTGAGGCTGCGTTACGTCCTGCAACACCTCGACGGGGACGTACGCCAGGATGCTGATCGTGAACTTCAGCTCAGCATTTAACACCATCCTCTTAGAAATCAGTCAGTTATTATCTATACCTGTTTATAGGGTCACAGAGAGCTGGTGTTTATCTCCAGCAGTCAGAGGTGAGAGGCGGGGTCACACCTGGACAGGTCACCAGTCCATCACAGAGCCACATACAGACAATCACACACTCATATCTAGAGATATGATACTAATTAACCTCAAGTATATTTTGGGTCTGCGGGAGGAAGCCGAAGTCCCTGGAGAAAACTCACTTATCCACAGGGAGAACAAACTCCATGCAGAAAGGTCACAGCACAGTTTCGAACCCACGACCTTCTCGCTGCACCACGATGTAGCCCTTTTCCAGAAATCCCCCAGTCTAAACTGTCCCAACCTCCAGCTGTCAGTATATCACAAACTTCCTGACAGACAGGACACAGAAAATAACATCCAGCACCCGGACCAGCTCTGGCGTCCCCCAGGGATGTGTCCTGTCCCCACTGCTATTCTCCCTCTACACAAACATCGGCTCTTCCAGTGATCCATCTGTTAAACTCCTTGAGTTTGCAGATGACATGATGGTGTGGGAGAAGTTCTGGGGTTCTAGGTAACTTCAGGTTCATATGCACAAGCATGTTATAGTTACCAATGATTACAGATTGTTTGTTCTTTTTAAGAGATTCTCACCTGACACGCAGGACTCCGATGAAGGCCTGAGAATCTTCCTTATCAGCCTGAATATAAAACACAGGTTTTGAAACAAAAACTAGACAGAAACAGTCTGTCAGGAACTATCGAGTCTGCAAAGAGGTCAGGTCATTTAGCCACCAAGTCAGAACTCCAATTCACTCCTTCTTCTTCAAGCCACCAATCCTGAGACCTGAGACAGCTAGAATCTCATGATCTTGTCCTAAACTCTGAAGAGAACTTTGTGTCGTGGTCTCTGCTTGTAAAAAGAAAAAGCTCGAATCCTCGTCCTGCATCAGCTGGAGTCAGAAAAAAATCCTTGTTGACACTAAACAACCTCTTGTTTGAACAGTCACGGACCCCAAAACACAGAGACTATTGAACTCTGAGGAGGAAGAACTTTTCACACAACATGTAAACCTAATCAGAGTTCACATTTCTAATATAATCCACAAAAAGAGCCTCCAGAATACTGAACGTGTTGTCTAACCTGAACTCTCTGCAGAACTCTTCACCAGTCATTTCTCTGAATGTTTATCTGTTTAGACATAAGTGGTGCGAGATAATTGGTGTTAAATGAGTGTCAGTCGAGGGTTTACATGAAACTGCATCATCATTATCAAGCAATGAGTAGAAGGATGCAAGAGAGACAGAAAAGGAAGTGCAGAGCCCAAAACCAAGTAGAGTGATTTTGGTTGAAACGAGACCGACGGAGAGATTAGATGGAAAAAAGTGGAGGCTGGCAGACGGGAGGCATGTGTTTGTAAGTTTTGAGGGTCTCAGCAAAGAAGAGTTAAATGATAATTGTGAAGGAGAAGAGAATGAAACAACACAAGTTTCACAATGAGTCATATGGCGGCATGTAGTGAATACTCCCCTGACACACTTCTCGTCCCTTCTCAGTCTTAGACTCAGAGGGTCGCAGAGAACATCTCCTGCTCCACGGTAAGTAAAAGCAAGATATTATCAACTTTGTTAGAAAAGTTCCAGTTATATGTTGATATATGTTTGCCTTTGTTCTGCTTGTATAAGTTAGTTAAAGGAGTGATCACATGCTTTAACTATAAAGTATGACGCTTGATGGATTTCTGTTCTGATGGAACATGAAAAAAGAACATCTTGTGTTGTTTTTGCTGCTTTGTGAACTCATCTGACCCAACTGATAATCTCTTTCACTCTCCTCCTCCTCTTCCTCTTCCTCCTCACTTCCCAGATGCATATTTTCTGTCATTTCATGTTCTCCCTGCTGAGCTTCTCTCTGATCGCCTCTGGCCTCTCCAAAAAGTGCGATAAGACCCAATACGCCTGGCCAATAGATAACCCCACGTTGTGCTGTAACATGTGTAAACCAGGTACGCAGTCTTCCTTTAATCCCCAGAGATCTGATGGTTAAATTGTTTGATTGTAAATGACCATGTTTGCCTCAGGTGAATACATGTCTTCGCGTCCTCCGACCACATGTAACACTCAGTGCAACAAATGCACAGGTAACCTGTACATGGATTCCTACAACGTGGAGCTGAGCTGCAATGTCTGTGACCATTGCGAGAAACGTGAGTAACTTTGAATGTTTTAACCCGGTTAGCAGAAACCGCCTCAGAAGCAGCGATGTGTGTTTTCTCACACAATCACACGGTCATTTTTTTTTTTTTTTCGCAGAGTTGTTATCTGATGAATGATGTGTCACGACAGAAAGTGTAATAAGTGTACTGCTCCTCACATCCGCACACTGACTCTCACTCTACCATCAGATGAGCAGTTTGGTTTAGATATGAAGACATGAATGATCATTACTGTAAAACTACCACATCGTTTTGTCCCGTCTTTGTGCAAAATTGCGGTTTGTAAAAACATCTGTGTGAACTCTGACTCTTTTGAGTGTGATGTGGGAATGATTCATCCGTCACTCTGACCACTAAACTTGACCAAAAACCCTAACTGAGACAGACAACCGGCTGTTACTCAGCTTAAACAGTTTACAGAGTTTACTAATAGAATTAAAAATCATGCATATGAAGGGATTTCCCCTTTGTGTATCGAGAGGGGGCAGACAGTCAGACAGAGAGGATGGGGAGGAGGGGAAAGGTGGTCTGTGAAACCATCTGTGAATCAGCTCTGAGATGAAATAACTGCTCATAAATCTAGAATAGCAGCTTTTCTATGGGGGGTGACTGAAAAGGAGACCATCTTCATGTCACTGGAAAGAGAGAAAAACACACAAAAAAAATGTGAAAAACATCGGAAAGAAACTCAAATGCAAATTTCAGGCGCTGTGTTTCTATTCAGAGCTCTGTGCTGCTGCAGGTGAGCAAAAACAGCCTGTTATGCTTATTTCTAAATGTCACCGTGGAAACAAAAGATTCAGCTGCCACTTCTTCTACAAACCTCTCAACATCTACAGCGTGCGAGAAAATGACTCTCAATCTGAATTTTTAAGAATGTCAGATTTTTATCAGACATCTGTTTTACCTTTGTTTCAGAAAAGCTGCAAACTCGTTAGTTTTAAACGTGTATGTATTTCATTTTACAGTAGCCACATTTAAAAAAAAAAATCCAACCAACTGCCTTATGAGATATGTTTTGGTAAAAACTTGTTTGAAGCTCACTAAAATCTCGGGACAGAGGAAAGTGGGTGTTCAAAATGTCAAAAAATTACACGTTCAGGGGCTTTATATCAATTAACGCGTATTGAAACACAATTCAGTGGAAACGGTTCAACCCACGCAGAGATTTCACATGCTGACCTTGCTGTATGAATGTTTCTGTTGTGCTTTTGTCTTGATCAAGGTATCAGTGCTATGAAGGGTATCGTACACCCAGATCATTTAAAAGATTTTAATTACAGTTTTTATTTCACTTAAATCGGTTCTGTTGCTTCTGAAAAGTTGTTAAATGGAACTTTACATCTGCAGACTGTGGGGTATTTGTTCATTTGTATCCATTTTTGACCAAAACACATAAAAAAAGGGTTTTTGATAGATTTTTTAAAAGTGAGTTTCGACCACAAAGTCTCTAGTTTCTATGCTCTCTCACTAAACTGTGACCCTAAACCCCCCAAAACTGTTCGTAAACATTTCTGTTTTGTGATGACTCTGGCTCAAGTCATATAAGTAGTTCTCTGTTTGCTAATTTGTGACTTTAGATCAGAATCTGAAGCATCGCGTAAAGAAGAAGTTGCTTCATCAAAGTGAAACAGTGCTTTTGCTCAGAAATAAGAGTTTTGTGTAGCTTCAAAAAGTGCGCTGATAAAATTTAACGTCTAATGATTTAAAACTAGAACCCCCCCCGAGGTTCAGTTTGTGACTCATATTGAATATCCTTACTCCTGTCATGCCTCGCATCCGTTCTCTTTGCATAAAACTGCAAATTCTAATGTCTGACACTTCTTGATTTATCTTTAATCATGACTCTTTCCTCCTCAGCCAATTTTGTGAAGGTGTCCGACTGCAATGAAACTCATAACACTGTTTGCAAGTGTAAAACCGGCTACAGATGCAGAGACAGCGAATGCACGAAGTGTGAGCTGATTCCGCTCACCACCAAACTCATCCCCACTTCATCCACGACAGGTGAGACACACCTGCTCTGCAATCTGCAAGTTTCAGATGGGCAGACACCAGACATTTCAGAAGTCTGTCTGCTTTGGGATGTTTTTTTTTTTTTAATTGTCGTTCCGTGCATATGTGTCAAAAGTAGAAGTAGAAAGTAGTAGAAAGCACAAATCCTGCCATGTTTTTGGATCTGCCTGTACATCTAGAACAGGTGTTTTCACCAACTAGCTCATCTAGGCGGCTGTGGCTCAGTGGTTAGAGCGGTCGTCCTCCAATTTGAAGGTTGGTAGATCGATCCCGGCTTCCACCGCCACATGTCAAAGTGTCCTTGGGCAAGACACTGAACCCCATGTTGCCCCCCGATCTGCGTATCGGGTTGTGTGAGTGTTAGCCCCTACCCTCTTCCCCCGGTTTACATATCGGGTTGTGTGAATGGGTGGATGCAAAAACCTTCTGAATGACTAGAAAAGCGCTATACAAATACAGGACATTTACCATTTACCTGGTAAAGGAGCTGTGCTAATTGAATTCAGCTAGTTTACTGATAGTTGGAATAGCTGCTGGACTGGATTTCTACTTCTGACACCTCTGGTTCCATGTACAAATTAACAAACCTCAACTAATCTCACTGGTTCAGCACCAGAAGGGTGATAAGTTATAACAGAAATGATTTAAAAAAGATTACAAAGAGGTTCATCATGATTAAACGATCATTTTAAAGCAGAAAAGAGTGCATGACCTCATCTTTAACTGTAAATCAGAATGCGGTTGAAGCATATCAGCGCTCGGCTTCCACAACAGGATGCAACAAAACTGAAAAAAAAGGTGAAAAAGCAGACAATGTAAAAAAAATAATAAAAAAATTGAAAACTCTGCACTCCAAATACATTGAAAAGGAAGTCAGGCTCCTTGGAAACTAAAAGTAAAAATATGAGGGTTGACTCCGGGTAAAAGATTCAAACAAACCATCAAAGGAAGCTGAAGTGGGTAATGACTGAGGTGCATTGAGTTTTCATTGATGCGTAAATCTAGCCACACGTGTAAATCTAACCACAGCTTTGGTTTTTTTGGGTTAATCTAAACAAAAGACGGGGTTATTGACATTAATATTCATTTACAGTGTAAAAGCTAAGAGTATGATCTATCCCCAAACATCTGGAAGGAATATTTGGTTACTGCAATAAAACTTAAACAAGGAGGAAAAGTCAAAGATACTAAGTTGTCCTTTTTTTTTGGAGTTCAACAATTTGTTCCACTTGTATCATATTTTAAAAGTTCATTTGATTCAGCAAAAAATAACTTATTAACTACAAATGTTTAAAAGAACTTTATCACCATAGAAACATGTGATATGGTGGAAAAATTAAAGTTAACAATTACATCAGTGTTCTGATTACATCAACACAGGAATTATGTGCTGATGTATTTACATCAACTTGTACAAAAATATGCCGTTTACAAGCTGTTAGTATGTTCTGACCCCAGTTAGAAATGGTTTGCCTTGTGCTAACTGTGCAGAAAAGGACACAGTGTTATTTATATGTATAACTCTGAACAGAAACCAGTCTTATCAGCATGTGCTCTCTGATGCATATTTCCTCTAAGCTCCTGATGTCTGCACTCAACTGATAAGTGTTTCTTGTTTCCTTTCAGTTCTGCAACGTCCAACCTCTTCGACCTCTTCGACAACAATCAAAGGTGAATAAATCTGAAATTAATGTAACATTAAAAAAGTGTTGAGCGTCTCTCAGGAGAGGATGTTGATAAAAGGTCTTCCTTACCTCTTGTTACAGACACAGTGTGGTTCCTGGTGATAATTGCCCTTCTGTGTGTCGGAATCGGTCTGGTTGTTTGGACAAAAATGAAGCAGTTTCTGCACTGGATCAGGTCCAATCACGGTCAGTACAAAATAATTATAAAGGAAATAACTCAGCAGCAACATACAAGGGTGGAAAATTTGAAGAGCCTTTAGAGTTTTTTATTTTTTTGTCATAATTACACACCATCCTCCACATGGTAATACAAAACCAGATCATTTGATCTTTTTTTAAAAAAATATAAGACCCAAAAATCCAGTTCTTGCAAATAGCTTGTTGAACAACCTCAGATTGGAGAAATAGATTAGAATAACCTTTTAATCTGAAATGATGACATGGTGGTTAGACAATAACATTTGTAAGAACTGTTTTTTTTTTTCCTTGGATTTGTTTTAGGACTCAACCGTCCCACTTGGAATTAAATTTATGTATTAAACTGATTGTTCAAAAAGTGAAATACTACAGGTGAATATTAATTAGTCATAATGTTTTCACACAACCCCATTTCTAACCATCCAAATTATTGATTTAAGGCTGCTGTAGCTAACCCCCACCCCATAAATTTACCAACTTTTTTGATACTCTAAATAATCCAAACTATTTTGCTTTGTTGTTATCGTGGAGTATAACAAATAAATCCATTTACTTAGAGATTAAAAACAATAACAACACAAAGAATTAAATTATCACATTTTATCGTCACAGATTGCTGTTGATGTCACTAACCTTTAAAATAAATCACGTTTTTTGTTTGTAGGCTACCTTCTGGCTGGAAAACATTCCACAGAACCTTCAACTCCAGAGGATGATGATGTGTCCAAGCCCGTCCAGGAGGTGTGTGGAAAATGTGACCAACCAATCTCGAATGTGTGAAGTAACTGATCCTGAAGCTGGGTGGCTAAAAACTGGACTGGTACAAACGGATACAAAACATCTGTGTCTACTTTGGACATTCGTGAAAACTGGAAATGAACGACACTCTAATCCGTTTACGAACAATAAAAAGGACGAGGGATGGCTCTAAACCAACTCCGTGTCCTGGGAGGAAAGATGACTTACATCTGAGACTTTAAAATGAAAAATAAAACACAGAAATTAAAAATCTGGGAGAGTCACACCCTCTGAATGGTACATTTTAAAAGTAATGCTCTACAGTCTGTTGCTAAAGATGGGTATGTACTATGGTACACAATATTACTCATGTGCTCACATGCACATAATACTATATGATTCTCATTTAAGAAATGACTTTGTGTACACATCTTATATCTATTGGTAAGTGTATATTTACCTATAAATACAGTACATATATACCGGCAGTATGTGTTTACATATAAATCTATGTACATCATATTGTAAATATGTATATAAACTTTCTGATTAAGTTTTTGGTAAAATTATTCAGGCCAAATGTGAATGTTTTGTAATAATTTACAGACATTGATTTGACTTGGTTTTCTTTATTCAAAATAAACATTTATTTCACTTTATATATTTACAGTGTTTCTTAAATTAGAACTTACAAAAAGATTATATTCCACAGAGTTCTCCAGAACCTGCAGGAATATTGTGAGCAACGAGCTGTTGGTTCTCCAAAAGGACGTGAACGTCTCCGTTTATCTGTGGTTCACAGTTTTATAATTAAAAGCCAGCATCAGATCCTCCTGGACCTTAACGAGGTGTCACAGCACCTCTTCCTTTGACACGTGGCAGTCCTTTCCCTGCTCCTGAGATGGGAAAAAGATGTTGTCAGTTTCTCTGCTCTTCTCCTCCTCAGAGAGGTGAATACCAGGGGATGTAGGATGAAACACTGGAGTGTCTTTCTCATCTTCTTCTTCTTCACTGTTTACTCTTTTGCCACCTGAAATATTTGGCCCAACTTGGCCTGTGAACTGACTGAGCAAGCTGAAGATGACTGTGCCTGGATTGTGGACGTGGACCGGACCTAAAGAAACCAAAACAACAACAAAACAAAACAAATGAAGGGATGTTTTAAGATCTTTGGAAAGGGTAGGAACATATTCGTGTTTTCCTTTTGTATATAAATAACTCTTAAACAGCCTTAGTTTGGAGAAGTAGATTTGATATCCGACCTGACTGGTGAGCTAACAGCTAACAACTAGCCTAAGCTAAGACCAAACTGGATTAATGCAGTCTTAAAACAAACCCAGCTTAAATAAATGTTCAGCAGTTCATCTAAATAGCATTTTCTAAACATTTACATTGCCATTAGTTTCGCATTTCAAGGTTATTTACATATAATTTTATGGTTACTTGCAGGTGCTATTAGCTACACCTAGCTGTAGCAACCCACAGAATTATCATAATATTTCAACCAGAACAATAATGTAATGTGATTCTGACGCTAGTTTAAGTATTTATGAAATAGTATTTGTGTATTTTTGTATAGTATTTGTGTAAACGGAAGTTTTTGAGCCGGGAATTGTTTTAAAATGAGAAATCCTCTTTGGTCTTTGTTCAGACTAGCGTTAGCTCGCCAGACACACAGTTAGCTCATCCGTCCAGTCAGAATGACTCTTTACTTCTCCGAACTGAAGTTGTTCAAAAAGAGATGTACAACAGGCAGGATATTAATTATTCATAAACATTTCACAAAACCCCACTTCAAATGATCAGAAGTCTCATTTTAAGTGGTAACTCACTAAGTTTAGCTCTTAGTGTTAGCACAGCTGCATCTTTAACACTTTATCTCTTCACAAACTCAAAATGTGACTCAAGTATTTCATATGGGAAGTTGAAGTTTTACTCAGAAGTACCTAAATTTGCTGCTGAAAGGGGCGACGGCTGCTGCTTTGCACTGAATGAGTCTCTGGGGATCTGATGACTCGACTCTTTCGTCTTGCGAGACGCGTCCTGTCTTTTCTAAAGGTAGAACAAAAACATAAGATTGTCAGTTTGTGGGAAATATAATAAAAATGTACAATAAATACAAATACATTAGATTTTTTTTAACATACCTCATTACACAGCTTTGCAATAGCTGAAAAACAGTTGATGAAATGATGAGTGACAGAAAACAGGTTTCAGTCATTCAGTAATGACTCACTTTAAACATCATGTATGTAGTGAAAGGAGTCACAAAACAGTTGCAAAGCTCACGTATACTCATCTCAACGTTTTTCAGTTTTTATTTTTGTTTTCTTCTCGGAGATGATTCAATCAAAAGACACAAGAAACAGTCCAGAATGTAAAAGGTCATCTTACTTTGCCTGAAGCATGTTTCATCTTGGGGTCGATAGATGCAAAACAGGATGACGAGGAGGGCCATGAATCCAATAAAAACCACTGGAGACAAAATGGCTGCGATTGTGACAGAGAAACAAAAAATTATTAAACACTGAAACAACTTACTGTTTAATATTGATATAAAGTTTGAAACTTTGAATGTTTAAAAGATAAAACACATTGTTTTTTTGGGAAAAGCCCAAAATAATGAAAATGAAAGAAGATAAAAGAAAAAAATATGAAGCCTGAACGTGTCGTAGCACATTTTAAATTTAAATCACTAAAATCTTTTTTAAAAACTCAATCTGTTGTTAATTTTCTGGAGTTTAGCTCTTTGTTATTTTTGTTTTGTCCCATTACCGAACTCAAAAAGGTCAGTCAGTCAGTCATTATCTGTACCCGCTTATTCCTATTCAGAGTCACGGGGGAGCTGGTGTCTCCAGTGGTCACTGGATGAGAGGCGGGGTCACACCTGGACAGGTCACCAGTCCATCACAGAGCCACATCTCGACAAACATTTTCTTAATTTGTGTCGTTAAAACATAAAAAGGAAACAGAAATAGATCATCTTGTGTCATCCATCCATCTTTTTCACTTTATCCAAGGTCCGGTCACACAAGCAACAGAGATCCTCCTTCCCACTCTCTCGTAGCTCCTCCTGGGGAACCAGAGAGGTTCCTTCCAGTAAGTTCTGGTTCTGAGCGGGGTGTCCTTCCTGTGGGACATGGGTACTGCCTGGAAGATGCAGCTCACCCTTTTTATTGTGGAGTAGCAGCAGCTCCACTTTGAGCTCCTCCCAGATGACAGCCTACCTCACTTTACCTCCAAGGCTGACCCCGCCCACCCTATGAAGGAAACTCTTTTCAGTCTCAGGGATCGCTTTCTTGTCCAGGTCTCATGACAATAAGTGAGAGTCAGAACAAACAAACGTTAAAACAGTCTTTGGATCCAACATCCATCTGTCAGTCTATTTATTTTCTGCAGCTTATCCGGATTGCAGCAGCTTAAGATCTTGAGACCTCCCTCTCTCCAGTTTCCTCCTCTAGGCCACCCAGAAGAGCTCCAAGGCGTTCCCCGCTCAGCTGTGAGATACAGTCTCTCCCCTGAGGTCACTTCTCTTGCAAGGTCTCCAGAAAACATCCCCAAACCACCTCAACAGGCTCACAGCAGCCACTCTGCTCTGATCTTCTCCTCCCCATGTGTGTCCACCCGCTCTGGAGCTCATTTCAGCTGCTTGTATTCACAGCCTCATTATTTCAGTCATACTCACAGCTCATGACCAAAGATAAAAGTTGTCATGTCGACTGATTAATTATTGGAGAATCTTGTTTTCAGCTCAGCTCTCTCATCACCACGACAACCGGAATTTTATTTGGTCAATGAACAACTCAAGCTGAGAGGTCTGAACTGATGGTTATCATTTTCTAAACATCTATATATACTCACCTCCTAAGGAAACAGGAGCCGGCGTTGGTGTTTGAGAGTCACACCTGTGTGAGATAAAAGTGGAAAATTCCAGTTGTGAGACCCTTTGAACATGAGTAATTGTAAAACCCTGTAGCTCTGTTTGTATTTGTTAAACTCAACTCTGTGACATTTATTTTCGCTTTTGGTGTTTTAACCTTTATTCAGGAAAAACCGTGACTCACTCGGAGAATCTGCAGGACTTTGTTTGACCCAAGGGTAAAGGAGAGGTCGTCTGTTTATGTTTGTCTGAATTCACCGCTGCAAAATAGAAACATTTTTTCAGGTTATCAGAAATATTTTAAAAAATGTGCTATTGTTCTTCATTTCCTCTCATTGTGTTGCAAAGAACAACCCCCACATACACTTTCACGTTCTCATCAATAACTCGTTTTAAAGCCACTTGGGGGCAGTGAAAAGTTATAAATGAATGAATGTTATCACATGTAAAAATGTTGGTAAACACATCTCCCCCCAGTAGTTCACTTGCTGCCCACTCTGTTTAATTATAGAGAATTTGCATATAACAACATCATGTTTAGTGGGTGAGCTGAAGCCTTAAAGCTGGTGGCTGCAAAAAAAAACAACTTGCTGAGAGTCATATTAAATCTCTGAAACCTCAGGTGATTGTTTGATCCTGTTCTCACACATCATTTCATCTGAAATTATATGATCATAACAAAAAAAGTGCAAAAATGTCAATTCAGTGATCGTTTTTAACAGTTTTTAGAACATTAACAACAACTCAGTCTTGTAGAGAGAACTTTTAACTTTAAACTCCATGTTTCAGGATTTACAACTTCATGCTGATAACATCTTATTAACAGGCTTAGTTCTTATTGTGATATGTTTTAAGGATAGAAACTCAAACCCAAACTTTTTTTTTTTCAATGAAAACTCCACAAGTGTATTTTATTTTAATCCCAATACTCAGGGGCGTGTCTAGAAAATCTTTGTTGGGGGCCCAGGTGGGGATCACAGATTTCTAAAAGGATGGTACATGTAAATGGGCCCATAACCTTAAAAAAATCTGTTTTTTACAAAATTATATATAGTTTATCATAACTTAAGTGGCTACCATAAACTAAAATAAAATAAAAATCAATTAAACCACAATATTGGTGGTTCACTTTCATTAATCATTTTCTTTGATTAATGTAAATGTATTGATTAAATTTGACCATCTCAGCTTGGGGTCGCCAGTCTATTTGGAAGGGTGACCCGTGCCCACCTGGCCCCGCCCCCTGGACACACCCCTGCTTATACTGTCTGAACTTGATCAGTATTTACCAATTGTGTCGTGAACCCGCTCACACTTCCTGCAGTTGTCCAAAATGTGGTCGCGTTCAGTACATCTGAAACCAGGCTCGCATGCACACTTCAGAGGTGTTTTACTCGTGCAGTTCTGAATCACTCTCAGATGATTTACTGAGACAGATGAGAAACGAAACGGGGGGTTAGTCACAGCAGATTATAGTTTGTATCATAGCTCTGAGTAACACAAGCGTGGAACTATTTAAAGTGAGACTAATGCAGACTGCTGTACCTGATGAGCAGTCTCGGAAGCAGCGATGGCAGCTGTCCTCAAGGTTGCAATCAGATGTGAAAAATCCATCAGCACAGGGTTCACACTTATAGTTTATATGACTGAAGAACTCACCTGACAGAACAAAAAGAAAGAAACCAGAACAACCGGATGAAAGCAGGTGCTAAGAACGTCTGCAGATCAGGAGTGCATATAAATTAAGGATGTGGTCGTACAGTGCACCGAGTCAGAGAGCAGCGTGCGTCATCTTCTATCAAAATGGCAAAACAACTGAGAAGTCTAAATGACTGAGAAACAAATACTTTAATGTGATTCTTTAAGTTTGAACACTGCAGATTTCATTCAATACGACTGTGAGTCGAAACTAATCGAGTAATAAACAGAAAAAAACTGTTTAAAATGTTCAATTTTCACAAAGATATTTGATTTTTACCTGCAGGGCATTTATCACGGCATTCACTGTTTCCCTGTAGCAAATGAGATGAAACCACAACATTTTCATGCATTTCACAACATCACACAAGATCTTCATTCCATATTTGCATTTATAGATTAAAGTTGAATCGGTAGAGTTGTTTTTTGTGTGTTTGTTTTACCGTGGGAAAGGTGAGCGCCAACTGTGCAGGTAACAGCACAGCCAAGAAGTATTGCACAACCCCCATCCTGTTGGCAAAAACATCAAGAAAAGATTTGAAATAGGATTAATACTCAAGTAAATATGTATTTAACATTACTTTTAGAAAGCAAGAAATCATTTGTGGAAAGGATTTAAGGATTTTAAAACATAATATTTCAAAATAAACTAAAAGTTTTACCTTCGCCGTAACACTCCTTTTGTTATGCTTGTTTGGTTGTAGTAACGTTCTTTAGGTGAGCTTAACAACCTCCTTTCTCTCCGTCGTCTCACTCACTCTACCCATCATCTGTGTCATTATTTCCTTACCTGCTTATATCTTCCTATCTTCCTGTCTCGCCCGCCCACTCTTCACCAGTGTGCCATAGTGCATCTCTCTCACACACAGAACTGTTGTTTCACTGCTTTTCAGTATCAAAGTCTGATGAAATTTCCATTTAAACGGTAAAATCTGACGAAGACTACAGACACATGGTTCTCTGCATGAAAACATGATGTTAGAGCAGATCCGAGTGATACTGTTTGATAGTTGGGTTTTCTTTCTCATTTTAGTCATTTTTGATTGTTTTTTTTATTGCGCTTTCTGTTGCTTAATTAGTGTAGGATTTAATCTAAAAACCAACTAAAGGGTCATTTTACTCAAATTCTGGAGAAAGAGTGAAAACATTTAAAAGTCAGTCAGCGGAGGCAGATGCAGTTCTCTGAATTTATGTCTCACACATGCAGGGAGAATCTACACTAAGATGTTATTTCAGTAATGATGACAGAATTACTTTCGATTATTCACCGAGTTTAGTATTATTAAAGCAGTAGCCTACTGAATAACTTCTCGGCAGCCGTGTCTCAGACAGCCATTGGTGTTCTGCAGAAATATGCTACCTGTTGACATGTGCTACACACGATAAACAGATTTATCATTTATTTTTGTTTCTATATTTTTCCATAAATACATTTTACCTATCAAATAAATTCTCCCAGGACAGAAACACTAAATATGATGTTATTTTTACTTTCTTTGCATCGTCAGAGCGACAGGCAAATGTTTGGACACACCCAGAGGAGAAGGAGCCAACAATGGCTGCCAAGGATCCAGAGGGCTTTTATATAGAAAATATCTGGGAAGGATCATAAAAAATACACTTAAATAATTAACAGGATACACTCACCATAAACAAGAATACTGTATAAACTTCTAATGACATTTCATTATAAAATAAGGTGTCATTTCGTTCTATGGCGGTATTTTTCTTCAGGGCAGCATAAATTACCAGAACACCACTTCCTGCTGAGACCCGAATTACGGAGGTTATTTAGTCTATTTTAAAGCCATCGCAGGGTCAAGAGTGTCTAATATGAAGCTGAACGTGTTTTTTGGTGAGTATCCACTTAGACAAGTTTCAAAATTGTAGCTTAAAGTTTTAAAAGTTATTTTGTACTGCTTTAAACTTAAAATTCATCATCCCTTTTAAATCCATCTAAATGCTTTTATAAAGCTGAGCTGCCATTAAAATCCTTCTGGATGTGGATATAATTGATGTTTGATAATGTGTTAGCTCTTTTATGTAAACAAAGGGTAAATATGTACTCTAGTAGATGTGAACACACTTGAAATGTTTTACCAAGATATTTTGACAAAATCATTACAGTTTTGATGCTGAAGCTTACAGTCACGTTTTGAGTCCAAGAAATTGATCAATAATAATAATCAATACTAAACTAAGTGTTTGTTTTGTGTTTTGGATGTATTATTGGGCTCATCTTGATCCCATGTGGCTCGAGGGTCAGAAGTGACTGTCCATCCTGGATCTCCGGATTTGGTGATCTAATAGACCTGCACCAAAAACTGGCAAAAAGATGTTTTACATGCAAAACCAGAACAAACTTTACATAATTTTAATTATGACGCTGTGGACGATAAATAAGGGTCCCTTCTGCTCAGGAGCTGATAAATCCTCCATTTCTCCACCGCATAAAAACTGGATCTCATTCTGGACTCAAATAATCTGCTTTCTCTTACCTCAAAACCATCTCTGGCAGTTCAATTCAAACTGGTATTCGCTGAGTTTCTGTGCTTCCATCATCTCTGAATTTAAACTAATTTAAACACAGAGTGCAGTGGTCTTGCACAGATTCAGCTCCTCCAACCAAAACCATAACTAACCCAAAAACATCCTGACGAGCTGCATCACATCTTTGTCTCATGTGATGAGAGTCATCCAACTCTCTTCAAAAACCATCTTAAACATCTGATGCAAGAAGAAACCCTAGTCACACTCCATCCATACACAGTTCAAACCCCCTCCCATCTGAAAGATACATTTTTATCAAATAAAAATTGGTTCCTAAAGCTTTAAGGAAGACCCTCAAGACCTGCTCCACACTTAATCCATCCCACAATCTGTAGTAATCCAACACGGATGATATTTACCTTCGGATGCCACTAATCTCAACATCTAAATAATCTTTAGACTCTGTGTGGCGACAAACAAAATTCAGCTCAACATTTGACACTGTGTGTGTGAGTGTATACATACATACAGTGGGGCAAAAAAGTATTTAGTCAGCCACCAATTGTGTAAGTTCTCCCACTTAAAAAGATCAGAGAGGCCTGTAATTTTCATCATAGGTATACCTCAACTATGAGAGACAAAATGAGGAAAAAAAATCCAGAAAATCACATTGTCTGATTTTTAAAGAATTTATTTGCAAATTATGGTGGAAAATAAGTATTTGGTCAATAACAAAAGTTAATCTCAATACTTTGTTATATAGCCTTTGTTGGCAATGACAGAGGTCAAACGTTTTCTGTAAGTCTTCACAAGGTTTTCACACACTGTTGCTGGTATTTTGGCCCATTCCTCCATGCAGATCTCCTCTAGAGCAGTGATGTTTTGGGGCTGACGCTGGGCAACACGGACTTTCAACTCCCTCCAGAGATTTTCTATGGGGTTGAGATCTGGAGACTGGCTAGGCCACTCCAGGACCTTGAAATGCTTCTTACGAAGCCACTCCTTCGTTGCCCGGGCGGTGTGTTTGGGATCATTGTCATGCTGAAAGACCCAGCCACGTCTCATTTTCAATGCCCTTGCTGATGGAAGGAGGTTTTCACTCAAAATCTTACGATACATGGCCCCATTCATTCTTTCCTTTACACGGATCAGTCGTCCTGGTCCCCTTGCAGAAAAACAGCCCCAAAGCATGATGTTTCCACCCCCATGCTTTACAGTAGGTATGGTGTTCTTTGGATCCAACTCAGCATTCTTTCCCCTCCAAACACGACAAGTTGAGTTTCTACCAAAAAGTTCTATTTTGGTTTCATCTGACCATATGATGTTCTCCCAATCCTCTTCTGGATCATCCAAATGCTCTCTAGCAAACCGCAGACGGGCCTGGACGTGTCCTGGCTTCAGCAGGGGGACACGTCTGGCACTGCAGGATTTGAGTCCCTGGCGGCGTAGTGTGTTACTGATGGTAGCCTTTGTTACTTTGGTCCCAGCTCTCTGCAGGTCATTCACTAGGTCCCTCCGTGTGGTTCTGGGATTTTTGCTCACCGTTCTTGTGATCATTTTGACCCCACGGGGTGAGATCTTGCGTGGAGCCCCAGATCGAGGGAGATTATCAGTGGTCTTGTATGTCTTCCATTTTCTAATAATTGCTCCCACAGTTGATTTCTTCACACCAAGCTGCTTACCTATTGCAGATTCAGTCTTCCCAGCCTGGTGAAGGTCTACAATTTTGTTTCTGGTGTCCTTTGACCTCTTTGGTCTTGGCCATAGTGGAATTTGGAGCGTGACTGTTTGAGGTTGTGGACAGGTGTCTTTTATACTGATAACGAGTTCACACAGGTGCCATTAATACAGGTAACGAGTGGAGGACCGAGGAGCCTCTTAAAGAAGTTACAGGTCTGTGAAAGCCAGAAATCTTACTTGTTTGTAGGTGACCAAATACTTATTTTCCACCATAATTTGCAAATAAATTCTTTAAAAATCAGACAATGTGATTTTCTGGATTTTTTTTCCTCATTTTGTCTCTCATAGTTGAGGTATACCTATGATGAAAATTACAGGCCTCTCTGATCTTTTTAAGTGGGAGAACTTACACAATTGGTGGCTGACTAAATACTTTTTTGCCCCACTGTACGTACACACACACAGTCTGTATAAAATACTTTTAAATATGGATTGAGTGGTTGTACAAAGGGGGAGGAGCAGCAGCACTTCTTATGTCTCATGACATAATATCACACCACCAGCCTGTATTTACGTCTCCATAGTAACCATCTGCCCCATGTGTCACAAGCAGTGTAAAAAAATAAAAGAATAAAGTAACTTTATAAACAGGGTGAAGCAGCTGGATTTCAGCATTTTCTCAGGATTTAAGGATTCAGGACTTTCAGGTTACACAGTGAGCTTCTGCCTCCTTCTAGATGGAAAATACAGCAGCAGGTTACCAAAGCAGAGATGTTGGTTTGGAGATTGATTTTTAATTCAGGGCAAAAACCTCCAGGTGTTTGCAGTTAAGCATTAAATAATAAAAATAATAGTCACGTTTTTGTTGCTCAGCTATAGCCTTTATTCGGTCAGTCTCTCTTTACAAGTTACATCTGCAGAAAAGCTTTAAAGCCAAAACAACTTCATCTTGACACCAAGTCACACACTCGAATTCCTGATAAGAAATCCAGATTGTTCTCAAATTGTTGCTTGAGAAATTTTAATTCAACACATCAAAGTAAGAATTTCTTTGATTAAAAAATGCCTTTTTCAGCCACAATTACAATTTAAAAGCCAATTTTTGTGTTTAATTACAAGTTAATGTAAGTTTCGTTTTCAGGTGTGCGACCGTGGACAGTCTTCTTTTGCAGTCAAAGCTATAATTCAATAACATTTCAAAGCCATCATACAATCATGTTGCTAAAGCGTCTGTATTTCATTGATTAATTTTCCTTAAGTTGTTTTTAAATAGACTTTACTTTGGCAACCACACACTCATAAAGGAAGACTACTAATGGAAGAACACTCCACCATTGTTTGACTGATGGTTCTAAAGATGACTACATTCAATAAGACTGCTAAAGTCACCTCATATCTGCTGGAGACAAATGTATTTGTTTTCTCTTTTCTATTCTGTAACGTTGTGCATCTGCTCCAGTAAAAGTCTTTTTAAAAACACTCACTGCACAGACATAAACACTTACAAACAGACACACTGGCACATGCATCCAAAGAAACCCACTCAGTGCATAAACATAAAACAATATCAAAGGAAATTATATATTTATGTCTCACACAACCCAGTTCTGACATCATTCTCCAAGCCGTTGATTCCAACAACCTCACATGCAGAAACAGAAATCCGTCTTCATTCTGTCGTTTTTACCTAAATAAAGCTCAAAAGTGAAAATCACAGAGTTTCACATTCAATGGAAAAATGTCAACCAGAATGTGTGTGTGACAGCAGTGATGTGGGATTTGTTCCCCCAATAACCAGCATAGTTTGTTTTTATAAAGCTGCGATAAAATGTGCTCAGATGAAAAGAAAACTTAAACATGAGGTATGTTTTCACCCGAAACGTGAAAAATAAGAAGAAATCTAGTTTTCTATTTTCAGTGTCTTTCTTTTACAAGAAATAGTGCTGATTGTTTCAAATGATAATATTATTCATATACTTTTGCTTCCTTTCTATGTGCAATTGCTTAAAAATAGGTTTAGGTATTTACATCAAGCACCTTGGTGAAACAACTTCCATATTAGTCTTTTTTTTTTTTTTTTAAACCAGCCATTTCCTGTTGAATCACAATCTATTTTATTTTGGCACTAACACCCATATCTCTATCATCTGTATTTTGCACCTCTGCTATTCTTAGAGGATGTTCATCTCTGTTACGCACATTGCAGCTAAACAACCTGCTCACTGCTCAATAAAAAAACAACTAAAAACTATTAACAGCTTAGACATAAGATACAGTTTTCAACACTAGTTCTGGACATCTTTGAGAGATGTAGGCTTTAATGGTTGCATCATACAGTCTATGGCTACATTTAAAGAAGTTTCTAATCTTTGAACATCTTTGTCCAAATTTTTCAGACCCAGTAGGTGAAAAAAGGCAATTTTGGGGACGCTTGTAATTGTACTCCACTACTTCTTCTGTTGGACTTAGCAATAGTTTAGGTCATTATTTGTAATGGTAGTGCCTTAAAGGGATAGTCCAAATATTTTGTAGTGCAGTTCTTTCTATGTTATATGTTGTGGCTGCTTCTTTAAATGGCCTTTGTTTGGAAAAATAATTGTTTGGATTAAACTGGGTCAAAACAACTCTAATCTCAAAACTCTTGCAAATGTTTAAAGAAAAAAACCTTTTCTTTCCTGTCAGTTTCTCAATATATGGTTATTTACAAAGAATTCTGTGGTCATTTGCAAGTGCAATTAGCGGCAGCAGCTAGCTGTAGTAATCCCAGCGCTGCCTGGGGCACTTACGGTAGACATATCACAGTATTTGTGCCGGAATACGAGTGCAATTTGAAACTGATGGTAATTCAAAGGTTTATAAAACAGTTTTTGCATGATTTTATTTTATTTTTTGAGATTTGAGTTGTTTTAAAACAAAAACAATCTATTAAGTAGCTGTTAGCTTGCCAACCTGTTAGCGGTATCTACAATAGGCAAGATGTCTCCCGTTCATAATCTTTACACATAATCTCATTTCAAATTATCTAAACCTTCCTTAAAAGATACTTTAAAATTTAAAAAAAAATGTTTTTATTTTACTCTCTTTTTAAAAGCAATCCTGTTAAATAAAACCTCATTCTTAGCTTGAAACTTCATTGCGTTCATACATTTTTATCATGTTATATATGATTAATGATGTCGATGCTCCAAACTCCTGTTTTTGTTAAGTTGCTCAAGTGTTATTCAGTGAAGTGAACGTCTAAGCAGCTTTTTTTTCCCTTTGTGAGCCCAACTTGGTTTTTTCCTCTTTTCTCTGTCAAACATGCAGCCTACAACAATGTTCTAACTGCACCGCAAGCGTGAGCCTTTTTATCCTCAGAGGGGTTCAGGAAATGAGGTATTTGACAGCTTCTCTGTAACAAGCCTGAACAAAACTGGAGTTGACTGTTTTTAGCATCAATGCACCAAACACTGCCATGTTGTATTGCACAAACCTAAACGATGCTTTGGTGGGATTGTATGTTTTGTTTTAAGTTTTTTTTTCTAAATCAAAGCAATATGAAGCAAACTGGGAATGAAGTTTTAAGAAAATGAAGGTGTACATAGAATTTTCAAATCAAATCTACCCAATTGAGCTTATAAATAACACATTAGCTTCAGGTTAAACACTGCAATAGTGCTTAAACGCTTCTCTGATTTAAAAACACTGTAAATAAATGAAGGATTAACCTCACAGGGATTTTACTGAGTTTACAGCAGATTAAAGAGTACCTTGAGATGCTCTCAGCCAGTTAAGGATCAAAACTCTCCACCTTATTATCCATTACAAGATTTACCAAAATTGAAAGCTTTGCCAGACTGATGTGCATGAATGCCACAACGATAAATCCTATTACACTGTGAATAAATATGTAAACATGGTGTTGAAGCAGTTACAGGACTATATTGTGTTGTACTGTAGTTGAATGCAGCAGAAGTCACATGATCTCAGCCTGTTTTTGTAACAGCTGGATGATGAAGTGTCAGGATTTCCCACTGCTGCAGGAAGAAGGCGGAGAAGCTGAAGATTTGTCGTTTTCTCTCTGGTCGTTCTCGTCTGCACATGCAGGCGCTGCCGGGTTACTACATGAATCAGAGGGATAGAAAGGAAAATAACATGGAATTATATTTGCCATGTGTTATTCTCTAATCTCTTTCATGTGATGTAAGTTTAGGTATTTCAGATTGGAAACTGGAACTGAAATTATGAATTTAAAGAGGCCATTTCACACAAATTTCATGATTTTGTGGTTATTTCTGAAGTATTAACCTGTAATATGAAACATTTTGTATCTAAAAAACGTTAGGAAACACTGATTAACAGACCTTTCAATCTATGTGTGTCAAGATTCAGCTGGCTTTGTCAGGCTTCGGGCTGCAACTCATTAATATTCATTATTCAAATTTGCTGGATTCAGATTGGCTAACAAACTAGCCTATGAGAGCAAGATATACTGTTTCCTGCCCCGCTGTGCATGGCAACAGTAGACGTTCTCTCTTCCTGTTTGCTACGTCTTATGCTACAGCTTTTAGCCAGCAGCATGCTAGGCGTGGTTTTATACATTTATGCAAAAATAATATGAATGAATTTGTTGGTAGAACTAAATAAACTGTAAGTCTTTGTTTTATAGACACATTTCAAACTAAGGTTAGAATCTCAGGTGTCTTTAAACTTTTAATCAGCCATTCAACAAACAGTCTGTGTGCACCACACTGAATATGGACCAGATAAAGCACGTGCATGTGAGTGTGTGTGTATACCTGTCTCCACTCTGTGTGATGAGCCTCCTGCAGGTCTCCATCTGAACATCCAGTCCTCTCTTCATGGAGCACATCTCCATGTACTCGTGCAGATGTCGGTTCATGTCACTCTTAGCTGTGGCCAATTCAAGCTGAAATGAAACATAATCCAGATGTTCAATCCAGGAAACCATGTGAAGTCAAACACAGTTTAGTGATGCTGTAGTTCTTGAGTATAAATGAAAATCAAGTTGTAACATAAAGAAACGACGAGCTTCTCTCATTAACATCTGTGAAATTTAACATAATAAACACCTCAATCTGGTCAATTGTCTCTTGATATTCCTTCTCTCGGGACTTGAACAGACATTCTGTGTCATTAATCACCTGTTCTAGACAGTCCTCCTGACAAACACACAACACAAACAGTGTTTAGAACATTGAAGACACACACATGATGAGACATAGTAAAAACATCAGGCAAAATAATCAGACACTTGGAACAAACATCCATCCACAGTTTGCTTTAGTCTCCTTCGGCTCTAATGCTCCCTTCAAACGAACTGTTGCAATGTGAACCAAGAAGGGAAGGAAACAAATACCTCCATCCGTTTATAAGAAACAAACACAGAGTTCACCAGCACCAGTTGTTCCCTCTGTAGCGACTACATGAGATACAAGAGTGAACAATCATGTCCACAGAAAGAGTCAAGCACTTTGAGAAGACAGTCACAGTTACAGTTGTGGGTGTGAACAGAGATCCGTCTGAGTGCTGGACCAGTCTGAAAGGAAATCCTGTACATGACACTGTATTAACTCCACTCGAACCAATAAAAACTTTACTAAAATATTAACTATGTTTAAAATAAACAGACTTATTTATAATCTGAAGTCAGAAAGTCACATGAGAAAAGAGGTGAAAAACAAAAATCTGATAGATTTCAGGTGGAGATGTGATATTTTAAAAACAAGCAACTCATTTTTTCCATGTTTAAGGATCCTCATTTTCACACCTGATTCAGCAGGAAGTTGTACTATTGGAGCTGTGAGGAGGATCAATGACCTGCATCTTCTTCCACACTCAGACACAGAACAGGCATTAGCTGCAGATAATTGTAGAATTTTATTATGTTTTAATTGTATGTTGCTAGTTTTTGTCAGTGACCTTCACCAGGAAGTGATGTTTTCACCAGTGTTTCTTTGTCTGTCTGTTGAATTTTGATTACATTTTCAGTAAAGGTCAGAAATGATCCAAAGAAGAAGAGAGTAGATTTTGGGGGTGATCCGAATCGCCGTCTGGATCCAGGTTTTATCATTAAAAAGTAAAAAACATAATTTTACGGTTATAATATAATTATTCAGTGACACAACAGAAAAAAAATGATCTAATCTACAAATCTTAAGTACAAGTTAACGTAATAAAATACGAATGTATCTTGTGTATCTTCAGCCTACCTCTCCTGGTGGGTGGGTGGGATCTGGAGGCAGAGTGCATCCTGGGAAATCCTCCCAAAGAAGCAGCGTCTCTTCAGTCTCCTCCCAAGCCAGACTGTCACAGTCATCCTCAAACTCACACTCACGCCTGGAATGAGAACCCAAACGTTAAAAAATTACCGAAGCAGGACTGACGTTCACGTTTTCACAACAGAATCCTCACAGCTGGGTCAGCATCCTCTGCATCTCCTCGTTGATCTGATTGGCTGATGAGCCAAAGCGCTCTTCTTCTTTAACCACGCCTGCGTCACTTTCAGAGGTGCTGACAGGTTCGTCACATTCGCTTCCGTTAAAAGACAGAGGGGTTTGTTTGCGTCTGAGACTCAGAGATGATTGGTTGTTTGGAACCTGGAGTCACATTCATGATTTGTTTTACAAAAACAGGCAAACACAACAAAAATAAAAAAACTCAGATAGTAAATGTCTGAGAGGACTTTTAATTTGGTACCTGGTACATTTGGATCACATCTTCACAGTTTCTCTGCTGGGCTACATCACACAGGCGAGCGGTGATATCGATCCTGCGGCAAATGTCCATGTCCACTTTCATGGCTTTCTCCTGGATTTTACTGTCCAACTCTGACAAATTCTTCAGAAGACAGAAGAAAAATTTCTTTGTCTTTATTTTCCTGATGTGTCTTTATAGAGTAAAGAAAATACAAACTGCCTTCTACGAAGAAAGAGCAATTATTCACCTCTTATAGCTGTTTGAACAACCTCAGTCTAGAGAAACAGACATTAGTCTGACCTGACGGAGAAGCTAACAGCTCGTCACAGCAGGGCCAAGACCACAGAAGATTTCTGCCATCGTTAAACAATTCCAGTCTCAAACATTTACAGCACTTTAAAAAATATATTATTTCATAAACCCTTTTACCAACATTAATTTCAGCATCACATGTTTATTTTAGTTAAAATGTTGATATTCCCGGCAGAAGTGCTACATCTAGCTGCCACTGTAGCTATTTGCATTTACTTATAATGACAGAAATCATTGTAAATAACGGTCTAATTAAAAACCTGATGGAAATTTAAACATTTATAAACAATGTTTGCATGAACTGAAATAAAAAAATAGACTGGTGTTGTTTTAAAATGGCATCATTCTTGACCCTGTTCAGGCTCGCTGTTAGCGCAGCAGACTCGCTGTTAGCTTGTGTGAACTCATCTTTAATTTCTCTAAGCTGAGGTCGTTCTACAGTTCAAATATTACTTGTTAATAGCTTTTTAACAGAAACCAATTACCAAAGAGCAGAAAATGATGTCTGTTATTTGAAATAATTTGCAATTATTCAGTTGCATTAGCAGCTAATAGCTGGACTCTGCTCACATTGCTCATGAGGCCTTTGAAAAGAACCAGCTCGGCCTTCAGCTGCTGCACTCTGAGAGCCAGCTCGTCCTGACAGCCTTCGCTCTCCTGCAGGTCCTGCACGCAGAGAAACAAGCATAAAGATCACCTGAGAAGCAACAAGTGGAAACACTCAAACCCATAAAGATATCCTTCCAGTTACAAGACTAGATGATTTCTTCAAATATCCTGCAACTCTGGTTTGGGTTTTTTGCATTATCTATTGGTACTTTTTGTCTTTTGTGGTCTTCAGGCAAGGCAACGTTGCCACCTAAACAGGGTCAGGTAAGGATTCCGGGCAATACAGTATGAGAATGTTTAGAAAAAAAACCCGCAAGCACATGCACATCCAGGAAACCAGAAAGAAACGTGCGTATCATAAGCCCCAGCTGCAGGAAGCACAAATATGGCCATTTGTAGCTCTGTGATGTTAACGCAGACTGCAAAACAGACCAGTCATTAATTGTAAAGGTTAAAAAAAGAAAAAGTTCCATTATTTAATTAGTGGAAAGTCAGCGGAGACATGTCGAGTAACACAGCTACAGTTGTTCAAAGATCGGGACGTTTATACTTGCAGTAGTGCTGCAGGAAACGAGAAAGATATTATCAGATCGGCGCCTGCACAGAGTGAAGGTCACCGCTAACCACACCGATCAATCGGCTGGAGCAACGTTAACTTCAATGTCTGACTTCAGTCTTCACACCAGAATGTTTCCTACATGTTTTGTCTTTTCTTCCTAAAACACACACAGTTTTATTGTTATTTTACCTCTTGCAGGTCTGTAATCTTCTGCTGCAGATCCATCCTCATCGTGTATTCTTCCTCCCATCTAACAGACACACAGATCAGTGTTACAGGTTTAGTTGTTTGTTTTGGTGATCAAGCACAAAGGATGCACAGGAGTTCTGAGTTAAAAGTGAAATGCACCAGAAATGGCTCTTAAATTGGCTAAAATGTATATATTAACCTCTTAGCGTTCCTGCCATTTTTGCACAAAACACTTTAATTAAACATACCAATTATAAAATTTAAGCTGTTCTTGAACCATTTGGAGTAGAAATATGGTTATGACCTCTTTGGAAATAAAACACTCTGAAGTTTCATCCATAATATGTGCTCTGAAAAGGAACTTAGCATAGTGGTGGACTGGTAAACAAAATGATTTATGAGTCATACATGGACATTAACGGTAAGATTGATTTTTTTTTTTTAAATCAAGTGGTTTGACAAAAATGCTCACTGTGTCTAAAGCTTAGATTATATCCTTTATTGGCATACATCATTGTAATCATGAGACTTTTAGCTTTCAAACGATGTATAACATGTTTAGATCCTCTGGACGCCTGACGATATTACGCTACAAAGAAACAACAGCGCGACGCGCCCGTGGGCCAAGTATCGCAAAGGGTTTAATTATTATTAACAGCAGTTAGATGAACATGGACAAAAGATTGATTTGGGAAACATTGATCAAACTTTAAAATACAAACTAATAATTACAAATAACATTTTAATTAATGTGGAACAACATCTAGAGTTGTTTTTCTAGACTTGGAGGTGTCTGGGAAGAACATTTTTTAGATAGAACATAAGGAGGTCAGATGTTCTCAAGTACATCTGTGTGTTTCTTTTTGACTGCAGACCTCTACCATCTGCAGAGAAACTGGGACAAAATAAGACCTGACCTTCCTTCCTGTCAGAGTCTTTTAAATGTTGTGAAATAAACAGTATAAAGATCGTAAATTAAAAGAATGGATGTGATGTGAAACATTTTATGTTGCATTTTCTCAGTTGTTTCAGCTTCTCTTCTCACAGCTTGAAGGTCTCGCTGCTTTACAGCTTTAATAACAGCCAAACTAACCTGGGAAATAATTTACATAAATCAATCCTTAAAAAAAGCTGTTTGTATGATAATAAATAACACAGAGACTCAGCCATGGATTACTGGAGTAAAGTTTCTGGATGGTGTGAGTGACTTCCTGACATCACTGTGATTTGCATGCTCCTACAATGCAGCTGCTCACAGGATTGGTCCATAAATCTGAACTTTAATTCACTTAAGAGACTGAGTAGAGATGGTGTGTGTGTTTCACACTGCACATGTTGTTGAAGGGGGTTGGGGGGGTGGGGGGGGTACTGCATTCTGCTAAAATGCTGTTTGAAATGCAGAAAGCTGCAGAGCACCGAACCCCTTCAGGGACTACTAAATCCAGAAGAGACTGAGTCATGAAACAGGGGTGGGGGGTGATCCCTTGATCAGTCAGGTGCACAGAGGAGCTCCTCCTCCTGGCTAGCCCCCCCACACACACACATACCTTCCAGCAGCCACAGCTTGCAGTGCATGCTGCATTGCAGATACAGTGTAGAGTGTAGGGGCTGCGCAATGGAAGAAAATGTCAGCAAAGGAGAGGAAGTGGGGTGGGGAGGGGGGGGGTTGTCAGCTTTACTTTAGAAATTCAACCTGAGATGGAGAGTGCGGTGGGCCAAACGGAGAAGGCACAGACGGAAAGATAGTAAAGATGGAACACAGGAAGAAAAAAAAAAGTTGTTCTGGAATTAAAGTTCAACCAGCTTCTTTCTCTGCTAGTTAGTAAACAGCGTACAGGTGCAGAACACGCTGCGCTGCCTGCGAGGACACGTTCAACCTGTAAACACTCAAAATACAGAGTGAGACTGACTCTGAAATGTTTCAGCTGGACAGAGGAACTCGGCTTCTCTCGAGTTTCCTTGTGAACGGAGAGCATATATCTGACCCCGTCCACAAAAGACCCTCTATTATGTGGTCCAATAATTTAGAGCTTCTCATCTGGATGTAATGTGATGGAATGCAGGGATGAATGTGGAGGAACACGAGGCCCGATGAAGGTCACTCAGGAAACACAAGTCACTGTTGGATATCTTCCAAATTCACAATGAGACATCAGTCAGAATTTAAGGGTAACGTTTCAGATCTATTATCTGTATCCTGAGATTCATCACAGATACGTGAACTGATCCCACTCAGAATGAAGATGCTGTTCACCAGATCTGAGCTGAATCTGAACCAGCAACTCGTCAAAGACACTGAAAGGATCCAAACAAACAGTGCAGGTCGCTGCTGCCTCAGAAATTAGTCTCCCAAAGAAATGTAGAAACCACTAAATCTCTTAATGAGTCAAACAGGATCAGAGCTTTGAGTTTGTGCTGCCACCTGGTCATCACACACTCCTTTTCAAATGTCAGTATGTATATTTAGCTCCTCACGTGTTCATTTGTTTAGTTTTTGGGGTGTATTTGTGGCAGCAGCACCTGCCGCTGGGGTCACACCGTGAAGCGACTGCAGACCCAGCTGGAGCTTTTTTCTGCTGAATCGGCTCTTACTGAAGCTGCTCGCTGATCAACAGCTGCTTAACCCTTTAAACACAAACCAGGACAGTCATGTGACCATTCTGCTCGAGTTTAACAAAAATAAACACCAACTGTGACGTCATGCTCCACAGAAACCGTAATAAAAACTTTTCCTTCCATTTACCTGCGTTTATACGCGTCTCGCTCCCTCTTCACTTTGGCCAGAACGTTATACAGAGCTCGGATCTCTGGGGTGATGGTGTCGATCTGGACCCCGACTCCATCCGGGTGCATCCAGGACACCCCCGGGCTGGTCAGGCGCTCTGCACCAGGGCCAAACTTGCGGGTGTGGTTGTAAGACCAGATTGTCCCTGGCATGAACCGTGGAGGAGGATTGGTGGAGTTACTGAAACTGATGCTGTTGTTTTGGGTGGTCTTATTAGAACCTGGTTCTGGAGAGTCCACACAAGGGGAGGACTGGGTGATGGTGATGACTGGGTTACTGGTGGCGTTAGTTTGGGTAGAAGTGGAGTTTTCGGAAGCCGCTGGTGAAAAGGACATGAGTGGTGGTGTGAATAGCGTGGTAGGCCTCCTGGCTGAGTTGTTGGTGTTGTGGAACGGAAGGGAACCGGGTCTGAATGGTATCGTCCCCACAAATCCAGTCTGCACACCTGCTTCCTGGGTGTGGGACTTGTTCTCACAGCATCCACCTTGACAGCTTTTGTTTGCGTCCAGAGCCTGCTGCAGCTGTTTCTCTAAAATCTTATTTCTGCGCTCTAATTCGTGCACTTTGGCCAAAAAGCACCGGAACCTCAGGTTGAGGGTTTTGAGGACGCTGATGTTGGAGCCCAGGTCGTTTCTGAGGGCCATGGCTGCGGGGGGCTGCGGCACTGCGCGGGGATGATACGGGCTGCTGTGGGTGTGGTGGAGGTAAGGTGAGGTCTGGGAGGGTGCGGAAAAGTCAGGCCCAGTCTGATCAGGCCCCGGACCAGAATGCTCACCCAGCAGAAGAGACGCCGGATCCGGTCCACCAAACACTGCTTCGGGAAGGAGGCCTGAGGGAGAGTCCGGGTGTCCTTGGATCTGCTGTGGATGCTGTTGGAGATGCGCGTTGGCCCCCAACAAAGGATTCATGCTATGGTATTTAAAACTGAAGCGCTGCAGATCTGGCATGAACACGGACGGTCAGCTGATCCTGTTACAGCAAAATTAGATTTATGAATAAACTACAATTTACTGCCAAACGAACAGGGAGGACGTGCTTAAAGCACCAGAGCTGATCTGATTATATAAACGCTTAAATAAGAAACCCGTTAACCTTAAAGCCCAGAAGTCCGACAGATCGTCCTCTCAGCGCAATAAGAAGCCAATAACAACAAAAAACACGCGCAAATATGAACTACAGGAACAAAACGTGAAACGATATTTAAATTTTGAGCAAAATAAACGTTAAAACATGAAGGAAAAGACGCGGAGAGTGAATGAATAACAAAGAAATCCAGCGTCACCGCTTCTCTGGAGTCCAGGCGAGATGAAACCGCAAGCAGGAGCAGGTGCTGCGGGATTGGACGATCCTCCTACCGTAATAACCCGAGTAGGTGCGCACAAGTTATCCCGATTTTTTTTCTTTTCAATCTTTATTGTTTATATCAGAATTTGCATAAAATTAGACTACATTTAAAATATTTTTTTTTGTCCGCTGACTTGGTGCCACAGCTAAATCTCCTAAAGTTTTATTTAGAAGCTAATAGTTTAAAGGTGCACATTTGCAGGGCCTTTAAACTCAACATCCTGCAGCCACCACCCTGCATTTTTTTAGACGTTCCCCTGCTTCAACACACCTGATTCAGATGAACGGGTCATTCACAAAGGGGCGTGTCCAGAAGGGTTGCCCAGTGGGGCATGTACCACCCTTCCAATTACACTGACCCTGCCAGGTGCTACCCACAAACTGAGACAAACTCAATCAATACTTTTTCATTAATCAAGGATTGTGACTAAAGTGTATCATACTGATTTGATGTTGGTTGATGGTAGCCTCTTAAATTATGATAAACAAATCTTTAATTTTGTAAAAACTAGATTTTTTTAAGGTTATGAGCCATTTAGACATCCCTTCCTGACCCCCCCCCCAACAAAGATTTTCTAGGCATGCCACTGCATTAACAGGCTCCTGCAGGACTTGCTGAAAATCTGTATCAGGTGTGTTGAAGGAACATAAAACCTGCAGGATAGTGGCCTTCAAGGTCTAGAGTTGGACCCTTCGATCTTGTTTCATTCTGAATCTTTGCTTTTGAAATGATAAACATGTTCAGGATTTGTTTCCCCCCCCCATCAAGTGTTGTGTAACATATTTGGATAATATTCAGATGTAAATGTGTATCTTTATAATGTAAATTTCCCAGGGAGGGATTAAACTGCACATCTTCAACGAGAGATTTCTGACAGGATTGAGGATAAAAGAAAAAAAAAGAAAAAAAAAAAGTGTAATCATACCATAAAATAATCCAGGGCAGTAGACTGCTGTAGTAGAGTGGAAATAAACACTGTAATTAATCTCAAGGTTTTCTTTACTGTCTGACTCATGCAGCATCAGTTTTTTATCCCAGTGGATTTTTAATATTGAATCATTCTTTGTGGTGACGAGAGAAATTAAAGACTGAAATCTCACAAACAAAAGGACTTTATTCCACCACTGACTGCAGCATTTAAGTGATACAGACAGGAAGACTTTCACACCTTTACTCCACCCCAACACATGAACAGAACAGGGAGGTTACCAAATAATAAAAAAAAAAATTGTTGGTCAGCAAATGATAGAATTTGTGGGGAATTTTCTCAGGCGGATAACGAAGGGGTCGACCATCTGTTGGAACCAGGCAGAGTCGTGAAGAAATACTTCACGTTTTTGACTCTAGATGGAAGAGAATGTGGGTAACAGTGACGTTCAGTCAGCTGGTTGGTTTACTCCTTGGACGCCATGTGAGCCATGAGGTCGCAGACACGGTTGCTGTAGCCGTACTCGTTGTCGTACCTTGTCAAAAAAAAAAAGGAAGAGATGTCAGTATCAGTGGAAACAATAAAAAACGATCATGTAAACCTTGTGTTGAAGGCGCACCATGAAACCAGCTTCACAAAGTGGTCGTTGAGGGCGATGCCAGCGCCAGCATCAAAGATTGAAGAGTGAGAGTCGCCATTGAAGTCTGTGGAGACGACCTGCAGGAGAGCGACGAGGGGGAGGACACGTAAACATGCAGGAGATCTACAGGAAACCTGAGGGAGATTAACGAATCACGTACCTGGTGGTCCGTGTATCCCAGGATGCCCTTCATGGGTCCATCAGCAGCAGCTTTCACAACCTTCTTGATGTCATCGTACTTTGCCTGTAGAGAAAAGAATCAGCTTATATATAAAAATCTAATGTTTAAAGTCTAAAACGAAGGTCGAATACGTGGTTGGCATAAATACGTTCAAGTCGAAAAAGAATTTTATCAAAAATGGACACGTTTGTTAGAAGGGAGGTTTAGGAGGAGCCACTCACGGGTTTCTCCAGACGGACCGTCAGATCAACCACTGAGACGTTGGGGGTCGGGACGCGGAAGGCCATGCCAGTCAGCTTACTGTAAAATGTTTAATACATTAAAATAAAACCTTCCACACTACATGAACATATATAGTTTTATAATGAACTGGGTACCGACCCGTTGAGCTCAGGAATGACCTTGCCGACGGCCTTGGCAGCACCGGTAGAAGCTGGGATGATGTTCTGACTGGCCCCACGTCCGTCCCTCCACAGCTTACCAGAGGGGCCGTCCACAGTCTTCTGGGTGGCGGTGATGGCGTGGACTGTGCTCTGATGGTCAACACAGAATCATTAAAAAAAAAAAAAGTTTCACACTTTCTGCTCAATTTTTATTTAAAAAAAAAAAAAAAAAGGAGGAAAGTTTCTCACCATCAGTCCCTCAATGATACCAAAGTTGTCATTGATGACTTTGGCCAGAGGTGCCAGACAGTTGGTTGTGCAGGAGGCATTGCTGTGAAGGAAACATCAGTAAATATATCTTCCACCACATGATTTAACCCTCTCATATGTTCATCACTGACACTCACCTGACGACCTGAAGGGATTTATCATACTTGTCGTGGTTGACGCCCATGACGAACATGGGAGCGTCAGCGCTGGGTGCAGAGATGATAACTCTCTTGGCACCACCCTTCAAGTGAGCCTACAAAATAAAAATGCAACTTTAAATTAGATCCTATATCAAACCTTGTTGTATGATCAGGAGGCTGGGACAGGACTATGCACGTACAGAGGCCTTCTCAATGGTGGTGAACACACCAGTGGACTCCACGACGTACTCGGCACCAGCCTCACCCCATTTGATGCTAGTCGGGTCCCTCCTTTAAAAAAAAAAAAAAAAAAAGAAAGAAAGAAGACGGGGAATGAGTTCAGGATGTCTCACCTTACAGTTAATGCAGTGTGCTGACTCACTCATGGAAGACACTGATTTTGTGTCCATCGATGACAAGCTTGTCTCCCTCAGCCTTGACCTCCCCGTGGAAGCGACCGTGAGTGGAGTCATACTTGAACATGTAAACCTAAACAATGAAGAGATTAATAAAAATTAAAAAAAACTCAGTACAAACACACAAAAGGCTGAAATGAAGCAGAACATATTTATCCAAAATGTCCCTATAAAAACAATTAACTTGATGTTTACCATGTACTCCAGGTCGATGAATGGATCATTGATGGCCACAATCTCCACCTTCTTGGTGTTGACAGCAGCACGGGTCACCAGACGACCAATGCGGCCAAATCTGAAAAGACCAAAAAACTTGTTTTTCACTTTAGCCACTAGATGGCGCCACAATTCCACCTCAACATGCCCACTGACGTCTTAGTTTCAATGTAATAATAATTGCTCTTTTCCTGCATCCATTTAAATGAAGTGTGGTAAATTTAGTTTATCCTCTGAAGGATTTGGTTTATTTTAAAGTTGCATTTGTGCAGCAACTCCCTGGAAATATAAAACTGTAGGCAGAGAAAGGTCAGGGTTCAAGAGGACGGGGTCCAGATGTGTCACAGGACTCTTATTGGGGGAGAAAAGTATCTGAAGTGTGGTAATCTTCATGACGGCAGTGCTCTTGTTTGATCAATGAGCCGAGTTAATGCTTAACCAGAGCTCCAAAAATCTGACAGACAGTCGAACACGGCAGGCAGCATGAAAAAAAAACTCCACAAGTTTGTGGCACAAACAAAGACTAACGTCACTCTGCACTCTGGAGTTTAACTTTGCTTTTAACAGCAAAACAATTCCTGTTGAATGACCCCGATGTTAAAGTTAATACCCACAGTGCTATCTGTCAAAGGTTAAAGTTCAAAGATCAAGAAAAATACGAGCGGTTGGATAAGAGTCGACAGTCTGGAGCACGTGCACCTGTGCGCGTCTTCTATTAGAAAGTATTTGTGGCTTCAGCTGCTAAATTACATCCGAACTGATCCATTACAAGTGGTCTGAGGTTCATCACGACCTCCTGCACCAATATTTAACACAAAGATATGCTAATTAAATCCAAATTAATCAGCTGAAACCAGATGATGTATTTGAACTTGTTCAAAATAAAAAACTCCAGATTTATAAAAGATAGTTTTTCTAAATATAGATAACAGCCCCAAAAACTACAATTTCTGTAATACAAAGTAAAAAATTTAGTGAAATATTTCACAACTTACACACACTGATACAGTTTTATCTAAAACAGCTTTGCATTGCTCAATCAGTGTAAATCTGTGAGCACATCCTGCAGACTTTGATAAAGGCGAAACAACTGAAGGGCAGGGAGTGTTCTAACAGCTGAAGCAGCGTTGAAGTCTTATTGTGTGGCATGAGAACGGGGATGTGACGTAGTGAGTTAGGAGTGCAGAGAAGGACCCAAAAAAAATGAGTTTCCTTCATTTATCTGATAAGAAAAAAAAAGTTCTCTTACCCATTGATACCGACTTTCACCATTATGCCTGAGTTGGTCTCGTCCTCTGAAAGAGAAATAAAGAGTTAAATGTTTAACTGGCCCACCTTCATGAGTCATGCATTGATTATTCTCTTGATGAGTGATTTTATGTGTCAGAGTGAGTAAACTTCATACACATGATGGTATTTTCCATTAATACTGATGACAGACAGCAAACACACATATTGAGTGTGAATCTGCTACAAATAAGAAATTAAATACCAAAAGTTGCTAAAAATCTAATTCAGAGTAAACAAATTCATTTCCTTCAGTCTCATGTGGTTCTGAAAGGTTTGATTAAGCGTGTGCACGCCGTCCCCCAGGTGATCTGAATCAAGGTAATCACACAACCTGCTCAGTCTTTCCTGCAGTTTCCACAATCAGTTTGATTGGTTGAAAGTTTTTACCGTTTGTGAGAAGAATCCGTCTGTCCTGCGACTCCTGGTGTGAGTGGGGAGAGCAAAGTTTAACTGGGAGTTTTTATGATTGACCAGAGCACGAAACCACACCCACTTTAATGGTCACCGATCCCAGCCCCGCCCCCTTTTTGAATGTCAAGGTCGTCATGCGTTCTATCTTCTGAACCTTCACTTTAAAGCGTCTCTCTTCTTCACTCAGTTCCGCTGCTAATTTCAAGCCTGAAGATTGTGAATATTTAATTTGGGTTTTGTGCCGGTGGAGACTTTGTTCAGCTTTAAGAGGTCTGGATTTAGATCCTTACATCTCCAAGGCCTCTCGCATGGTGGAGTGGGAAGAGAGAGGGGTCCCCCGTTGACCTTCTCACTGAATGCAGACACACGGTGGGAGCGAACGAGGGGGAGATCAAATCTCTGTCTCACTCCCGGTGACATTTAATGTCCAAAGACCATGACCCTTCTCTTAAAGTGACTCTGTCGCTGCTATTCTTTTCCTGCCGCTCTGTTCCCTCTGCACAAGTCAAAAGTTGAAACAGGGTTTCTCAGTATGACTTACATATGTGCAGAGGAGCGTGTCTGAGTCCATTTATTCAGCTGAATTGTGGCTTTGTGGGGTTATTTGGAAACGGTTGAAAGGGTTTGCGTCTGTGGAGGTGTGATCGTGAAGGGGGGGGGGGGTCCCTGCACACAAAACATGACAAGGTTCAGCCATGTCAGCTGCTATTTCCAAATCTATTTTGGACTTTCTTTCCTGGCAACATTGTTGACATCAGAAAAGAAAAGCTTTCAGGAGGACATTATAAAATGTCAAATCTGAATCTGATGCCAACCGGGTTAAAACTTTTCCCACCACATTGCATCTTTTCTCTGCAGCTGGAGGAATTATTCAGCTTGTATTTCCTGCCACTTTTTACATCAGGCTGCAAACGTCTGTTCTAAAACCGGAGAGCTATAGTGGATCTCGTGGCAGCTGTCCAAAGAGCCCGGCATAGCTGGACTACCATAAACCTGGGTGGACACATGCCGGTCTCAGGCACTGCTTTGCAACTTAAGGTCACAGAGGGGAATTAAAGGTCAGGCTAAGATTAGACACATGGTGGCCGGCCAAGTCCCAGAAGTTATACACAGTACTGTAAGTGGTGCCTCACACAGATCACATGTCCTTTCTGTTACAACAGTTTACTAAAAAGTGTTTGTACAATTAATGAGAAATAAAATCAATGCTGCAACAGGCAAACAGAGAAAAATGTTCTGGTGCAGTAAACATTTCAGTTTTTTAAACCTCAGTGAAAACGGTTTAAGACGAACTCTTGTGATCCGCGTCCAGACTTCAGCATTAAACACACGGTACAAAGTCCAGACTGGAACAAACAGCTTGTCGTACACTGCCATCTTGTGTAACCACATAAAACAATCTCTAATTCTTTGTGTTTTGGTTCCAAATATATTGATTCAGTCTGAAATTTTAAACTGAGTGAGCAAAACGTTCCACAAAACTTATTTATTAAGTTCAGAAAATTCCTTTATAACAAAAATCCACAGGAACGGATGAATGTGTGTGTCTGTGTGAACGATCTGGACCTGAAGTTATGTTTACATATTTATTTCAACATTTCCGCAAGTAAAAAGCAAGAAAAAGTCTTTTGAAAACTTTCGATTGGGTTAAAATTGTTGCTTATTCTCCAATATTTGTTGAAATGAATTCAGCAGTGTTGGAGCTGCCAGCCAGATTGCAGCTTCACTAACTTTTCTGAAGGATCTTGCTCAGGCTGAGGCTCGTTCACAGTCATGATGACTCATGAGGGTCATGTTTGTGCAGGTGTTGCATCAGACTGCAGCGGTCCACCATCACCAGAATCAGCTGACCTGTCCTGATGATCTCTGCAGACAAACTGCTTCAATCCGTTTGTCCCTCTTTACTTACATTTATTATTAAATCAATAAAATTGGGGAAACTACTATTTTAAAACTCTTTTTTTTAAATTACATGATTCTTTCTGCTTTGTGAACATCAGGTGTTTTATTTTCAGAGTGATCGTCAGCTGCTGAGTGAAATTTCTATGTGCTCTAAATTTTTCATCCTTTGGATGATCAAAACTAGCGTTAACTTCAGCAGGATGACAGAGGTTTAAGACTTGTAGCTGTAATATTTTTTTATTTTTACTAAACTACATGAACTCCTCACAGAAGGAAACAATTTCAACAAACTATACGTGTGTCTGTAATTCTGACTCCAGGACTTGGTGTCACTGCAACATGTGGAAGACAACTGGACTTATTGTTAAAGATTCCAGGACTCGTCCTGCTGACGTACGTCACACACCGGTGAATATTAAACAAAAAGTTCTTCAATTTAAATCAGAGTTTAGCAGAAAGTTTAAATATTTATTCAAAAGTTGTTTTGAATTTTGTTTAATTTGAATCAGGTTAAAAACCTGTAAAATTAAACCTTTTTGTTTTAATATTAACAATTTAAATATTTCTTGATTTCTCACTTAAAAAGTCATTTTATAAATATTTACTCATTTTATTTCTATTAGATTCATGTCTATACATGTTTGTTCTCTACAGGCTTGAAACTGTTTCCATTTTTCAGGACCTAAAGACTTTTTTTTTTTCCCCGGGATCTTTGTGGCGTTGGCAAAGTGATAAACGCTTTTGGCGGCAGCAGCAGGTCGTTTCAGAATGACGGGGGAAGGAGTTAACTTCTTCCAACAGCCACAAGAACACTCAATAAATCATCGAGTTGACAAAGATGTCATGAGGCTGCGAAGCTCCAATTTGAAGGAGAAATTGAGATGACAGGTGTCAATAGGGAGTGAACCACGTGGGCTTTACGAGTGGGCAAGAATTGAATTTCTATGAGCAACAACCAGAACGCCACAAATGTCAAATCCATTTATTCATGCAAATCATAAGTGAACATAAAAAGAAACTGCAGGGATTACAGGTGCCATCATCTGTTACACACGTCCGTTATGCTTTTACACTGAAATCCCAAAACATCTTCACATGTACAACACACAGGATGGAAGTCTGATGGACACAGATTATATGTTCTAATATTAAAGATGGAATAAAGTGTGAAGAATCTGATCTATGCTGGTTGTTACGACAACAAGACTGCAAGTTAACACCAAACTACATATGAACATCTTTATCTGTGGGTGAAGACATTTTTTTTTTCTCTGTTACTCTAAGAAGGATGTCATCAGTCTCAACTTCCCTCCTCCTCTTTTCATCACTAACAGCCAAGTCCGCTCATGGACCCGATCCGATCCAGTTTCAAGCCAAAGCATCCTCTGTTCCATCCCCTCCGTGAGCGTTCTGGTTCGGCTCGCCTCTGATTGGCCAGGGCCCCCTTCAGCAGTCGGAGCCAGGGGGTCTCAGACTGTGTTGGGATTTCCCCCCATTTGGGGTTTTCAGCTGCTTTGACCCCTGAGGAGACAGTGGATTGTTCCTCCGCGTTGTCGCTGTTCAACAGGTTCTCCAGATCATCCAGAGTCAGGAGGTCGTTGTAGTGCTCCAGAAACTGTTCCAGAAACTAGACAGAAAAAAAAAAAAATCATTATTTTCAGGGTTTGAACAAGAGAGAATAATTAAATCAGCAGTACATTTCATCATCCTCTGCTGTTTCCTTCCCTGTTCATCCACTTTGGATTCTCAGTCCCCCCCCCCTCCCCTGAAGTACCTGCGCAGCATCGGGGGATGGATGCAGAGCGCGAGCCTCGGAGATCTCAAAGGGAGTCAGGAGGAGCAGAGTGGCACAAAGCAGCACGGGACGCAGCATAGCAGCAGAGACGAGCAGCAGGAAGGAAACTGGAAACACACGCTGGCTGCAAAGATTCCAAAACTAAACAAATAAAGAAGAAAAAATTACAGAAACAATGTTTTAAAAAAAAAAATTCTCAAAGAAAATTGGACATTTTGTGTCATGACATCAACGATGCAGGTGCACCCAGCAGATGGGACATGAGCAGGGGACGAAGCTGAACTGTCAGTTTGAAGCATTTAATGTCAAATTGGAACATCTGAATTAAAAAAAAGTAAACAAAGAAATTTAAGAATAAAACTGCTTTTTCACTGAGTTTTATTGTGAAGGTTAGAAATTCTTTAAAATATGTATTTGACCATGCTTCTGTTTGTCAAAATTTAAATTACATTATTTTTATTTTTTTTAAAAGACAGAAATTATTAAAAAGCAAAATAGCCAAGTGTGTTTTTTTTTTTATACATTGATTTTAAAAATGCAAACTTTAAGCTAGTAATTTATATGAACTGAGAGATTTGACTGTATTTTGATGGAATCTGTAAAGTTGAAAACATTTAAAGGAACTCACCTGTTTGAAGATGTTGGTTCTGTCAGAGCTCCGGGTGTCTTCTGCTCTCACAGATTCTTCTCCATCTCCCACCTTCTCAGTCTCTCAGCTTCCTCTCACTTGTTGGCACCTGCTGGGAGCATCAGTTTCTCACTCGGGTGGCTCCGCCTCCTCCTCGCTTTCACTGTGATGGAATCGGGAGGATGATGATTGTCCTCTTCTTGCGTCTGTCTCCTTGGCAGAGGCGGAATACTGGGGTATCAGCTGGGCTGCTGCTGAGGTTTTGTAGACAGAGATCCCCCCCCCTCCTCCTGAACCCCACCACCCACTGTCCACATCATCTTCCTCCTCCTCATCTCCTTTTTTCTTTGGAGTGATGTCATAGCCTCAGGGAGACTGATTGTCATTGCCAAGGTGACTGTGTGGTGAACACTCTGCAAACCAAACTGAAGCCAGAGTGCTGCACCAGCCAAGGTCAGAGGTCAGCATGGAACCATCAACATGACCAGAACCTTCTCAGGTAGCTAGCTGGAAAGAGACGTGCATCCCAGTCACGACATCACCTGACTTGCTCCACATCACCACCACGCTCATCCAGCATATTAACCTCATTGTCTCTGTGTTCTTTCCCAGCATGCCCTGACCTCCCTCTCTGCTGGGTAAGTTACAGTCTGTCAGTGCCATCTGCTTCTCGTACCCCCCGCCGACAAATTACAACACCAGCAGGAGCTGCGTGATCCAACACGACGACCTTAAAGTTCAACAACCTCTGATTTTTGTCAACTCCAGCTTATAAAAAGAGCTCGTTGGAGGCGAAGCAACCCGATTCTTCTCAAGAAAAAAACATGCCACACTGACTTCTTCTGAAGTGCAAACATTCTCACAACTCTGCTCCTCAAATTGTCCTCGGATAAATATACATTTAGCCGGCTGTTGCAAGTGTCTTTACATAACATCAATCGCACATACAGAAAACGCACCCCTCTCATCTTTTTTGGAGAGGACAACGTGTGGGAGAGGGCGTAGGAGAAAAGAGATTAGTGAGGAGGGGAGGAGGAGGTGGTGGGGGGGGGGGGGGGGGGGGGGGGGGGGGGTTGAACTACCGTACATGTGATGTCAGCGGAGCGCTGGAGGAAAAGTAGGCAGCAGAGAGTAGGAGGAGAAAAAAACCAGGAGGCAGAGAGCGGAGGGACGTCTACAAAAGAGATTGATTACAGAAGAACAGAGACGACCAGCTCGGCAACGATAAATCTATCAGGCAGGAAAAGAAGACTGTAAATAATCAACATCTGCACACAGCTGTGGGACACTCCTCTGGCCAAGTGGATAGAAAAGAAAAATACAAAAAAGGTGAAGAAATGTGAAGAAAGTGGAGGTGAAGCAGGGCAGTAATACTGTCTGAACAAGCTGAGACGAGCCTTTAAACAGTCCAGTTCAAACAAGCAGACGTTCAATCCGCCTCCAGTGATACGATACAGTCATGTGACATCACTGCGCAGACACAGTGTGCAGCAGACAGACAGAAACACACACACACAAACTTTTAAAAACAGAAGCGGGTTTATTTTATTTTTTTTACTCAAAGACACTTCAGAATGCTGATACTAAAATCAATTTAAAAAATATACAAAATAGATAAAAACAGAGTATTTGTTTGCTAAAAATAATTAAAAAGACAGAAAAAGATAAAAAAGAAATCAGTTTCTGAGGCGAGTTCGTCGAGATGAGCGAGAGATCGGTGTCGTCACTTTAGGAGTCTCACTCTCTGCCATTACAGCATCTAATAAAAACACAGAAGAAGAAAAATGAAGCTTATGCAGCAGAGAGTTGGATAATGGACACGTAATGATCCTTTCTTAAAAAAAAGAAGAAGCTCAGATTACAATTATTACTGCAAAATAGGGAAATGGGTTTTTAAATGGGCCGTTTGTTTCCCATCATGTGAGTCAAACATTTCAAAGCTAACACACCGTGTTCAGGTCAACACGCAACATAAGTTATAAATACACCAGTTGCAGACCAACTAATCATACAGAGGAAAAACCAATTAAAAAGTGAGTCAGGGAGGGATTCAGACCTACTCAGTTTAAAATATGAAGGTACTTCTATGAATCCCTATCTGATCCGAGGTTTTAGACCTTTAGAACGATCACTTTAAAGTTCACTATGTTCCACTTTACAGCCACGGTGTTTCTGTCAGGTATTAGTGCTGCTGCCACGAACAGCTCACTCAGGTAAAAACCTCCAAAATCTTTTTGGACGGCTGCCTGGAGCGACTCGCTGAACGACTCTGATCTTTAATCTATTGATCGGAACTAAACTGTTGACTAGTTATCGAGTAATAAAACACAGTTTATACAAAGCACCAATTAGAAAACTACATTAACTGAAGAGTCTTTCTACTGTCACCTCATTAACTCTGAGCCGAGTTAATGAGGTGACAAAACAACTCAGAACACCGGGTTGGATGTTTGTATGTTTTTAAAAACACAGAACATTTCCCATCATGCAGTTTGAACAGAATGTCTAAAGTTTGTTGTTGGTATTTAATAATCAGGATGGATACTTAAAAATGTTACTTAACAAATTTACTTCCAATAAAAAAATAAGTTTGTGTTACTTAATTAAATAAAAAAACATGCAACTTGTTGGATTATTAAAAAATAAATGTAAAAATATTTCAAAGCAATGCCTCAATGTAAGTTTGACTAAGTTGAAGTAAACCCACCTTCCTCATCCTCCTCCTCATCACTGCTGAAGGTGATCACTAGTTTCTTGGACTTGTTAGACTTGCAGGATTTTGGAGTAACGAAGCTGTCATCCACACGGCTGGATACAGACTTGGTTTGACCTGTTAAAATATTGTTGAAGTTTTAATATGACATCTTTTATTAAAACAAAGTTAAACGCTGTGAGTTCTGACCTCTCTTTGATTTCTTACGGCCTCTGGTGGGCAGCGGCGTAAACGTCTTCTCAGTGGATCCTTCTCTTTGGTTCTCCTCGTCCATCTCAGGGCTCTCCACGTTCTCTAAGCCCCGGGTGTGAACTGCTGTCAGACGCTTCTCAAACTCATCTATCTGAGCCTGATAAACACACGTATTGTAAATAAAACAAGATACAGCTGCTAATATCACGGGAGTGGAAAAGGGAGTTTGTGACACCTTGAACTGAGGTTTGGCTCCACGACGGAGTTTTGAAGTGATGGACAGCAGAGGCTGATAGACTCCAGGCTCCGTCAGCTTGTCACTGTAACACTCCCAACATTCCTGCAGCTTCTTAAAACCTCTCTCGCACATGGACAGCAGAGACAGGGACGTGGCTAAGTCGCACCACTGCCGCTCCGTCCTGATATAAACATAAAATAACAGTTTGAGGAAAATAAACCTGGTTAGGAACAAACAATGCACCAAAATTCCAGAGCCTAAACAAAAAGGCTCATTACTGGTAAACATGGCATTGCCCTGACATTTGGACCAAATCTCATTTTCCAGGAACCTTCTATGTCTAAATTCACTTTGCCTTTATATAATATAAAATGCCCTTCCTTTGAGCTCTGTGTATGGATGAAGAGTGAGTCAGAGGCTGAAGCCCGGCCAGCACAGTGATCACATTTACTTTCCCAAACTCAACAAGACTGTTTCCATGACAAAAAGAGAGAAAAGGAAGATGTCAGTGTGTGTGATGGGTGAAGTGAACTGTGAACCTGATTTAATTGTCAAACTCAAAACACCCACTAATTACCCACACATCCACCCCCAACATCTCACACAATGAAACACGGCAGGAAACGAGCAGTGAAACTATTAAGAGAAGAAAAGCAACAAAACAAAACATGAAACTTAGAGTGAAGAGAATAAGAATGAGGAGCGATGGACTCACTTTGCAGTTCTAAAGCGCTGACAGAGTTTCTCTACCAGAGACTCAGTCTGTCTTTCTTTAGTGATGTAGGAGAACAGCTGCCTGAAACACACAAATAAACATCTACTACAAATCTGCACATCTAAACATTAAATAGAACAGATTTTCTATAAACAGGAAGTAACTAGAGTATGTAGCAGTGTGACACACTTCATGATGGTGTTGAAGTCCTCTGAGCTCATGCCTCTCTCTGGATCAGACAGTCGACTGATGATGTCTGGAAGCAGGTTGTAGATGGCGTTATCCTGCAGAGTGACAGAGAACAGAGTTAAAAAGTCCTCAGATTATTCTGTTTCCTTCACAGACTCCTGATGTGTGCGTGCGTGTGCATGTCTGCACCTTTGAGGCTAGCTCATTGAAGAAGTTCAGAGCCAGGCTGGAGATGTGCAGCTCTGGGTCAATTAGCAGCACAGCGACCTCACTGACTTGACCTTTGACCTTGAGCACATCCTTAAGTACCAACTGAGTAAGAACGGTCACAGCTGTCTGCCTCACTGAGGGAACCTCGTCACTCAGTCTGCAGCAGGAAGAAAAAAGGTTAAAGTGAATTATCAGCAGGACGCCTAATTCCTTCCTTCTATAATGTGACAGCTGTTCTGTTAGCCATCAAGCTGCTTTAAGCTAAATGTAAACAACATGCATTTTCACAATGACAACACAAATATAGACAAATGGCAAGTATATATCTTTATAAAGCTCATCGATTTAAATTGTTATGATGCTAATTTAAAACAAATACTGCAGAGTTACACAAAGTAAATACACACAACTGGTCAAGAGGTTGGACACAAGGGTGCTCAACTGTTTACACTTTACATGCTGTAATACATAAGACATTTTATGTATGTATGTCGTATGTACATAAGAACTAATAAAAGTTTAAACAATTTTCAAAAGGAATTTTATTTTTCTTTAAAATCTGCAGTAAAATCAGCATAACGATAGAAAAATGGGTCGTTCTGTATTTTTGTGGAACAAAATGTTTTTTCTCTTGTCATATTAATTAAAATAATGATGAAAAGAAGAACATTTCCAGTGATGTTTTTCTCGTGAGGGAGATAAAAGCAAAATGTCAAACATTTTCAAATTACGTCGATTCACTGTGAAATTTGCACTAATTGATTCAATCCAATAAAACTTTCCTCGGCAGGAAATTAGATGTTGTAGAAACATATTTTCTAATTTGATCAAATGTCCTGTGAGATGGGGTTTCAAAATAAATCAATAAACAAATAAAAATATAGAGCTCGGTGTTCGTCTGTGTAGGACGTCCGCCAGTGTTTGTCCCACCACTAGTAACAAACACCCCCCAAAAAACAAAACACAAATAGTCAGATTTTTTATTATGTTGTAAATAATTACGCTGAGTATGAATGAATGAATAAAACCAGTGTACATTTTTTTTGCATCCAAACAACTGTCACAGCCATGAGCTGGACAGGCTGTGGCACGGCGATCTGAGACGGGTTTAGGAACATCCTCTCCCCAAAACACACAACAAAAGAAACTCATTAACCATTTCTCATTGGCACCAGAGAGCAGGACTTCTGGTGGAAGATCACACACATGCAGAACTACCTCTACATGCCCGTGTGGAAGCTTACAGCAGCAACGAACAGGATAATTAATTCTTAATGCGCTTATCAGGAGGCACCAGGGCAGCAGCCTGGAGAATAGTGGAGGTGTTGGTGTGTGTGTGGGAGACAATTAGGGAAAACTGGAAGAAAAAAAAAAACCTTATCGTAGAGAAAACACTGTGAAGGAGGTGGCACATAAAAGAAAATGATGTTTTATATGTCCAGAGCACCTCAATGTGAATATTATCTTCCATAATAATTAAAACTCCACACTGTCAAACAGTCTAAACCAAGCTTCTCATCAGGCTGCGAAAAACTGGAGTAACTGAACAAAAATAAAAAAAAGAGAAAAATAAATCCTGGTTAAGTGCTTTTAAAATGAAAAGGTGGGTACAAGCATTAAACCTTTGCGATAACTTGAACTCTGTTGGTAATTATTCGTGTACTTACTCAGTCGCTGTATAATTACTAGACACTGGTTGTAGTTATAACGTGTAAAACACCAGTAATTAGACCGATTGTCGTCTTTCAGTGCCCTTTTCCTGATGTAGTCCGAAACTCCTCCCAAGTTCACTCACATTAATATTTTATTTCTTCAAAGAAATGGCCAGTTGCCATGGCAACCACACAGGTCAGAATACACAGCACATTATCAGAGTTTGTCAACATATAGATCATCAAAAAGTTTGCTTCTCCTCCCTATTAACAACATCGTGATGGGAGAGGAAAGTTTTCCCATCATGTGGCTCAGTGGAGCATTCAGACCGCAGCAACACTCCACTGATTGAGAGGAACGTCACACTGAGCTGCAGTGGTGGGACTCTGATAAAGATGGCTCAAGTGTTCAGAGATGGAGGGGGGGGGGCTCGTAGATATTTGCTGCAATGAGATTTCACCTACAGTACTCCCACTCAGCAGAGCCAACAAGAAGGGTTTTCTCTACCATCTCTGAAGAAACAAGCTCATCTAAGGATATTATGATCATGAGCATCATGAGAATTAGTGAGTGTGTGGACAGTGACAAGCAGCTGGCACAGTATCAGTACCTTGCATAGAGATTCTGTGTCCAGGGCTCCAAGATATTTGGGAAACGGACTGTGAGGTCTCCCAGGGCTGTAATGGTATTGGCCCTCACCACAGGGAGAGTAGATCGTTCCAGCACCGTAAACATGAGACGGATATTTTCTTCACACACTGACGGGCTGAAATGAGAGATAAACAAAACCACAACAGAAACATATAAAACTCTAATTTGAGTGCTTGTATTTAGATGTATGAAGTCATTACCAACAATAAAACAACTTTTATTTTGAGAAGACTTGATTTTTACGTCACACTTCTAAGGGTTTCTGAGTGAAGCTTAAGTTTGCAGAAATGGTCTTAAAAGAGCCACATGACTAGTAGAAAGGAGGATGGAACTAAAACATGTTTGATTCACTGCAGCAAAAATCAACATTTTATTTTGAATTACTGTAGAAGGCAAAAATGTGGTCTTCTAAGTGACAGGATTCATCCATGAGAATTTCTCAATTCTTCGCGGATCATTTTAACTGCTGTCTGCTGCAGGTAAGATACTGACGACTCACGCACAATCCCAGATAAACTGAATTTCCCCTTTAAACAGCTTATAATACATGCAGATATTTTCTTGTAATTTTTGTAAAAATCAGCTGAGGAACAACACCATACTGATAAATCTTCAGAAAGAGGATGAACCCAGTAAGTTTTTGGTCTTTTTTCCATGATGTTAACAACTGATAATCAATACAGTGATTTAGCTGTGCATGTCTACATTTTCACAGAGCATGTTGTTACCTTATCATCATGTACTGAGAGAGTGCCAGACAAGCTGCTGTAGTGAGCTGAGGGTGGGAATAAAGTCCCGGGGAGCTGCAGACCTTCACCAGCAAAGGAAGGAAAGCACTCAGCAGATTCTCCTCTAAACAGATTGAAAAGAGATTATTTTTTAAAATATAGTAAATAAAAAAATTGAATCATAAAGCAAGCCAAGTAGCACTGAAATGCTTATTTACCAGCTAATAACTCTGTTTCACAGATTTTTCTGATGAGTTCAGCTTCTGTATCTTCAGCAGAAGCACCGACCAACCCAAGCTCCTCCTCCATCGCACTTTCATTGGCCACCTGCTGCAACAACAACAAAGTAAGTTCCCTTTAAACCAGTTTCATAAAAGTCTAAAATACCTACTTTTAGCTAAAATACATTTTTACTTTAAATGTTATTTGGGAAAAATAATGTGAGACACTGTTGTTTCTGGTAAGAGATTGAGAATCATGGGAACATCTGTAGCTCATCTGGCTGATTGTTCACACACAGTATCGAGTCTTAGTACTTATTTATCAGTCTGTGTCTGATTCCAACCAGGGCCATTAGATGTTTGGCATCTTAATCATTTTTAGCCTTTCTTGTATTTCTTCTCTCAAATGAAATCTAATAATACTCCAATATATATACAAAAGGACCCTGTAGGCTTCTTCCTAGCATCAGCCTCTTCAGAGAGAAGATTTGATTTGCAGGCAGTAGTGGCTAACGGCCCAGACAAGCAGTATGTGACCACTGGGTCACAGATTCCCTTTTCTGACTGCCTGGGAAAGTGAAAGAAAAAGAAGAAAAAAAAAAAAAAAAAAAGATGTAGGCTGGAAGACTAAATGATCAGCTGTCTCTCTTTCATACTTATGGCTGAAATACCACAACACCCATCCGTCCAACTGCTTCCCAGCCACCACCCACTGCTCTGGATATGTGATCATTGTCTTTAATATAGGCTTAATTGCTCATAATTTGCTCACGACTTACACATACACACGGACCAAATCTCTTTGTACTATCAGAAATAAAACCAATTAATCCTGATAAAGGATTTTCTTATTAAAGTTCTGAAGCCTTGAAACAACCCAGACATGTTGCTGTGTGCTGCTTTCTGCATCTGTCTCAGGCTATCAAGGGAAGTGGAAAAAATAAATAAATAAATCAAAATAAATGCGAGAAGAACAACCTCCGATGGTAATTAAGGGAACATTTATCTTCCTTTCTCCTGATGGGCGGAACAATTATGAGCCATTGCTCATCTAACTGTCACCAAAATGAATCTCTTCATCACGCCACCTGCTGAGAAAGTTTCTGACTGTTCAACGGCTCGACAGACAGTAAGTTATTTATGTTTAATCTTTAACAAACAGTATAACATCTGTCACTGTCCATTTAAATGACAGTGACATCATCTCTGCCGACTTGTTCAAGTTGAAAATCAAGAGCAGTTCTGTATATAAATGTGGTCGGGCTCCAGACAGCATGAAATTAACCAGGACGCAAATATTTAGAATGAAAATTGAAGATGGAATCCAAAAGTTGCCTTAGATGCCCAGATTTTGTTTAGATGATGATGACCGAGATGCTAAAGTAGTGTAAGCAAAGTCAGTTGTGAGTATCATGACAAAATAGAAGAAGGGAAAATGTGGATTTATCATAACTAACATCCTCGTTGCAAAATGCTGCAACAATATGACAATATCAAGACTTCCTCATGTTGTGCAGGTCTAGTTTATAACTCATTTAGTTTATGACTCATTTTTACATTAAAACTATTCACAACTTCAGCAACTTCCAAACAAAATCCCAGGTAATGAGTTGTCTGTAAGACCTGTGCAGCTGTCCTTTACCTTTGCTTTACTGGCTGGTCTTTTTTCCTTCTCCTCCCTCTCCTCAGTCTCCCCTCGCCTCCTCTGCAGCTCAGCACTCACACTGCGCTCAAGGTGAGAAACCTGCCAAAAAGCCACACACCCACACAGAGACAACAGCTGGGCCAGACACACACAGTTCACTACAGGAAAGGAAAAACACATGGCCACATGTAATCATCAGTATTAACAAAGCACCAAGACAAGTCACACAGCTTAATTAAACTGTTGGCCACCAAAAACACAACGGGACCAACCTTGTTCACTTTGCTCATTGGACTCCTGAGATCCATCTTGCATTTGGCTGACATCCTTGTTGACTTCACCACCTTCTGCGATCTGATCTAGTAAGAGGCGAGCGCTTCGCTGAAGCAGCCGGGAGCACAGCTGGTCTGGGGACTCAGCCAGGAAGTAGATGAGACGGACAGCCTGTTCCATAAAGCTCTGCCAGTAAGGGTCTTCCATCACCACACCTGGGGCAAATACAGCAAAGACAGACGCCATCAGGAGAGATCACAAGCGGTGGAAACTCCAACAGAAAAACTAGAAAATTAAAAGCAATTTACCTTCAGCAACAGCCTGAGTCAGGCAGGTGAACAGCTGATGGTCCTGGGGAAGTCTGAAAGGCGACCCTTTTGATTGCTAACAAAAAAAAAAAAAAACGGCATAAAAACTGTGTTAAACTATTAGAAACTTATATATCACAAACTCTCACATGTAATCAAGACGATTCCAAACTCTGAATTATTAAAACGTTTATTTTATAGCTAGAACATATTTAGTTACCAGTTTTAAACCAGCGACATCTTTTATGATACAAGTATTCTAAAGTTGTTCTGTAACATAAGATGTTAACTTTATGATTTTAAATATTATTTATATCCAGACATTAAATGAGTCTGCAAGTTCTTTTATATCATTTTCTTACCAAGTCAAACATTTTCCATTTTTAAAAATCAAACAAAAATAAAAAAGTACAGTCAAGGCTGTGTAGATAATTACATAGGACTTCAAGAACTACACTAAGAAGGAAGTTCAGGATTTGCTTGAAATAAAGACATTTCACTCACACTGACCTACTGACTCCCTGATGAACAGACTCCAGTTATAAGGTGACACAGAAATGTCTAGAAGCAAACTGTAATATACATCCTCTTACCCTGACATGATCAGTGATGCTGCAGATGGTGATAACTGTGTCTCTTGCAAGAAGGAAATCTTCAGTCACTTTTTCTCCCAGAGCCACAGAACAAAGTGTGTCCAAGTTACTGAGCACCACTTCTCTCTCCGCCCTGTTACAGAGAGCAGACTTTTAAAAACAGAGTCTAAAGAATGCATTTTCCCAAATGATCATATCTTTATGCAAAATCAGATAATAACCCTGCCCTTCATCACCCCCATCTACTCTGTGCTGACCTTGCCAGTGTCAGGCTGCTGCCCAGATAATGCATGTAGGATGGAGGGTTAGAAAAAGCACGGAAGGTTTAATAGGTCATGAATTCTGCCAATGCTGGATGAGGAAGCAGCAGCGTGGGTGGACTGCAAATACTCTTTACTCTCTCACTTGCTCATTCTTCCCCAAAGCAACAACAGTCTTTGAGGCAGATGGAAGGGGAGAACATTATATTTTACATATATATGTTATAAAATAAATATAAAAGGCCCTGGCAAGAAGCCTAGTTATATGGTCGTGACTTCCATTACAATGAAGAGGAGCAGAGGCTGGGCTTGTATTCTGACTAATGAGGATTTGCTGAATGTCAAGTAGCTGAGGCAGGACTAAAATGTAAAAAGTGTTATGATGAAGGCAGAAATAGCACCGATTTTTACATGCTTTTTCTGTAAAAAACAGTTTTTCAGATAACTGCAGCAACATTTTCTTCATCAACAGGTAAAACTTAAAACTCTTCAATATTAATACACATGAAACAAATAAAGTTCTGTATCAGATTAGATTAGTGCTCATTTAAAAATACAAGTTATGTCCACAATAAAGTGCAATTACTCAGATTTTAAGATCTTGCAGGATTTTATTTCTTTAACCGATAAATAATCGTGATGCTGGAAATAATTTTTTTCTTAATTCATGTTAAAATAAAACAAGGTTGACTGTGTGTTCAAGACAAGCCAGTGTACAGATACTTCATTTGGGTTTTAAACTTCGATTTACCTTATATAGGCCATTATACTATTAACAGAACTATTGATGAGAAAGTGCAGCTTTAATTTATTTTGTTTTTTGAAGAATTTACAAAAGCTACATTTTACAATAAAAACAAATCTTACAGTGTATTTGTTTTTTGAACTACCGGTATCTATTTTAAATGAACATGTAATCTTTAAACTGTAAATTCTTTCCTGTATAACTCCAAAAAAAGATTGTTGCACTGAAACATACTGAGGGTTTTGTAGTTTACCTTGCTGCCATCCCCAGCAGAAGCACCGCAGCTCTCTTGTATAAGACAGAAGTTTCTCGTTTACCCGTAAATCTTTCCCACAAGACCTGAATTACTGTAGACTGGAGACTGCTGCCACTTCCAAAGAACTCCTGCACCTACACAGACATTTGCAAAGTTCCAGTTTTACATTATGTCATTAGACACATTCCTTATAAGAAGATGTGATTACATATTGGAATATAAAAAATAATGACTCATATGAGAGTATTTACTCACAATTTCTTCAAGACACTGAATAGTTCCAAGAGACGCATCCACCATCAGCTCAGAGAGACTGTCAACAAGAGTCTGGGCCTTCATCCTAACAAGAAGGTCACAGACACTTTTTACCTTAATGATTTCCTTTAAATCAAAACAGTATTTAACCTTCACTTCTACTGTTTGTTTTATCCTTAGAAAACTAAAGAAACACAAAACCCATAAATCTAGCAAACACACACCGCTCTAATATGATTTCAAATATGAATGCTAGTAAATATTTATTCAGATTGTAAAGATCATGATTAAGAACGCAGTAAATAACAGAACACAAGTGGCAGCAGTTAATTCTGTAGAATAAACTGTTAAAAGCAAATACACAATAAATTCAAAACCATTAGCACAATAAAGCACTCAGAAAGTGAACAAGATTGTTTTATAAGCCTTTATAAATTGGTCAGGTGATTGATTTAACAGACCTGACTGTGTCTCCTTGAGGGTTCAGATACAGACGCTTGTAGGCCTGAACAACAGCATCTTTAATGGCAGCATCAGTGCACCAGACCAGAGGTAACATCTTCCTCACTCCACTCACAGAGTTAGCAACACTGAACTCACACACCGTCACACAAAACTGCACTGCCTCCTGGACCACTAAGAACAAAAAAACAAAAACATCTCATAAAATAAACAAGCACCACCACACAGCTGTTACAAACGTAAACCGATAAGTCAGAGGATCTGATCATCTACCTGAGCTTGTTTTCCAGTACAACATGGTGTTGATAACAGAAATTGCTTTCTCCACTTGTAAAGCAAAAGTTTCTGTATCCCTCAAGTATTGCACCAGCATTTCCTGCTTTTTCAGCTCACCATCCTCCTCCACTTCTCTTCCCTCTTTCTGTGGGGTAGGTGGCAAATTTTGGCTGGTTTCTGAAGCATCTTCTTCAGTGCCTGAGGGAAACACCGTGGATAAATGACTTACAGCATTAAATACGTCAACTGACATGTTAAAATAAACTCGACATGCAAACCATTTTTCTACTGCTGTTTAAAGGGTGTTTCATAAAGATTACTGCTCAGTTGTTTGGATTATCATTTGTAAAGAAGTGAATATTTAGATTTAAATAAATCCTCTTTTGCAGTTGGTGATCAAATCCTCAGTTTCACATTTTCTCATAAATAAAAATAAAAATAAAAAAATCAATAAAACTCTGAACAAGAAGCTGTACAGAAGAATTAAATTCAGACTACTTACATTCACATTTGAGTCACAACAGTATGACCACCCAGGGTGTCTGACACAGACACGAGTTATAAATCTATTTGTTCCTTTCAGCTGATGGTGGTGTGTCTTGTCAGATTCATACTGGGGAATCTGACACATCTCAGAATAAGAGGGAGGGCCCCTGCCTTATATAAGATGTAACTAGTCCATTGAAATGTTTAGGTAAGGAGCAAATCTAAAAATTAATATGCATACGAAGACCAGAACATGAAGCAGAACCCTGTTCTGAAATAAGATGAGCAGCAGTATCTGTTTTGCCTGTCAGCGGTCATCGTGTTCTAACTGATGGCTGCAATTTCGAGCCATTAACTGAACTGCCAGCTCATCAACACAAAAACCCATGTGATGCGGCGCTTCTGGTAAATGAAGCTAACGGAACAGTTTATATCATAAATTGACTCATGGTAGGACTGAAGAATGTGAAGTGCTGTGTTGGTGGACATTTGATCATTATATACCGTCATCTACTGTATTAATTAGATAAATAAAAAAAATCAAAGAGGTCTACATAATGTTAGTGTATTAAAGCTCTCAGATGGTGCCACTGAGGCGGAAAAAATGTGTTGCACCTTTAAGTCCCGCCCCTCTTTTTCTGTGATATGATAGCAGGCATCAGCTCTCAAACATGCACGCAGACACCTTTGTTACAATGGACACTTCTTGAGTAAGTTACATTTATACATTTATTTTAACGGCTTTGGTTTCATGAGTCTTTGCAGCATTGTAACTCTTAACATTCAGCCAGTCTGCCATGCCACAGTTTGCCATGGTTCTTCAGGTGTACTATGTGGATTTACTATAGGCTAATGCTGGTGAAAATTAAATGTACCCTACGGGACAGCGGGGGGCTTTGAGAAAGAAAAAAAGGATGCTTTTCCTACATTACATTATAGAACCGGGTCAGACTATCACTTTTATGGAATTAAAAAAAAACAAAACATACATAATTCCTGAAAAGGGGAAAACTCCAAATTGAAGCTTTATGAAATATTCTTAATTCATTGTTTTATAAATCAAACGTCTTTGGATGTTTGAAACAAAATGTATTTTACTAGCTAGAAACAAACAAACATACAAAAATGTGTGTTTCTACTTTCATATCTTTTAACTCAAAAGAAAACATTTTGGTGATCATCTCCTCATATAAAAAACTGTTTTACCTTTAAAAATCAGGCCCAGTGTTTCCATCAGACTCTCAGGAGTGAGTGTGGACAGAGAAGAAAACATCTCAGATTCAGGGAAGCAACCATGAGCTCTTATACAAAGCTGAACAGCATTCCTGCAGAGGAGAGGACGTGGGCAGGAAAAAAAAAATTACATGTCAAATTATTATATATGGGACAATGTGGAAACTAATTTAAAAAAATCTATTAGATAGTGACAGTGCCCATCTGTTTTCACGCAGGTCTCCACAGGTGATTAGCATTACCTGTATTTGTTGACACGCAGGTACTGAGCTATCTTCAGTGCAGTTGCTCTGTCGTCCTCTGCTGGCCTTTCTTCCTCCAGATCCTCGTCTTCCTTGTGCTGCTCTCCCTCTGTTTCACTTGTGGGCTTCAGAGCTGTCCTGACTGTTTCAATGAGCTCAGGCTCCATGGCAGCCCACAGCTCCGACGCTTTGATCACTACGACTGCAGGAAGAAAAAGGAAACACACACATACACTTATTCTAATTCGGTGACAGCTACTCTTGAAAAACCTACAAAGAAAATGTCAAACAATGTGCAGAATATTTGACATAACAGCAGGGTAGATGTGTACTTTTTTAAGTCTAATTAAAAATATAATGTGTCATTCTTTTAAAAGCTGATACAATAAAATAAGAAAAACATTTTTTCATACTGACAAAAAACACAAAGGGAGAAAAATCCAGACTAATTACCAATTTTTTCCTCAGCATGAATAGATTTAACATCTCATATTTGTAAAATGATTTTGTAAAACCAAATACTAAAAATGAAGGAATATTTTTCAGCAAAACACTTGAGAAGTGTAAATCTGAATGAGTCTTCTGATTATCAGAGAAAATTCATGGCTGAGTGAACAGCATCACGACCAGCGTGAACTTTTTGTCTTTTACACACAGACGCACCAGCTCTATCTTTGCAATTCCTTCACTGTGTGAATTTAAATGAATAGTAATAAATATATTACATAAAATTATAGTTATTATTTTGGGTTGAGACATGATTGGTGACAGTTCCCTCCAGTGGAAGAGGAATCCTCTGCATGGAGATTACCTGCCAGTCAACGCTAACACCCCCCTATAAAGATAGAATTTCAATTAATTAAATTACTGCATTACCAGGTGCTTCCCCTTCCAATTTCTCTTTCATTTCTCTGAGTTTAGCTGTCTCTTTTTCCAAAGGTTTCCTCAGATCTGCACTGCTCAGCTAAAAAACACAAGAACAAACTATTTATGCAAAAGAAAATTAAAAAAATGTTGTTTTCACAAACTAGTTTTTTTGTTTTTGTTACCTTGCAGCTATATGGATTGTGTGCAATGAAGGCTGCTAACAGCTGGATGGCACTCTTAACCACATTTATAGATTTGTCCATCAGTCGCCCGACAGCGAGCTTCATCACCTCACTGTATCTGCACAGTGGCAGAGCCTGAACAGAGACTTTATAATGAGGATTTTTACTACTGTGCTTTCAGAAATATGCCAAGAATCACTTAAAATAAAACGTACTTTGCTGTTGACGATGCGTGTGTAGACCTGCAGCACGCGTGCTCTAACATGAGAGTGTGTGTCATGAAGATGCTCCTGCAATATTTCAAAGAAGCGGTCACGGTCGGCTCGGCCAGACTCATCTAGGCCATCGCCACACAAAACTTGCATGAGGATCTCTCCCAGCATCTCACAGACAGCAACACGCATTGTGTGACTCTGGAAAACAGAATTTACCAATATTTAAAAAAACACAACCACAAGTTTTTAAAGTTTATTATTTCATTTCAAAAAACTGTTTCAGCAAATAAAATAGGTAAATAGTAGTAAAACTTTGCCCTCAGATTACCAAAGACTACACTCATAGCTCAATGAACAACGAGAGCTGCGTAAACTTCTTGCCTTTTGCACACACTCGCACGCACACACACACGCTGTTGGCATCACCCTAAGTAATTACTCCGCTAGTACTGTAGAGGAATAATTTGGGTTGAGCCTAGTCACTGTTGGCAGGCCCTTACAGCAGAGCAGAAATCCTCCTCTGCACTGCCAAGATTACCTGCCCATTAAAACAAGAAGAACCCAACTCTCATTCACCGAGCTCGTATTCGCCTTGGTCTCATCACAGGGCAAAACATGAATGACACACAAAAAACAAACAAAAACTCTTTTAAGCTGTGCACAGAAACACTTTAAAAAGCATTTTCCATTTGCAGCACATCCACCTGAGTTCCTGTGCAGATTGTTCCAACTCTTCATTTAAATCCATCTGCTTACACAGAATCTTTTAACTTAGAGTCAGCAATGACTGTGGAAAAGTCTGTTCTAAGTAAAACTACCAGTATTTTCCTGAAATTCATCACTGAAATCTCAAAGATGTGTTTGTTTTTTTCCACTGGAATTACTAGGACAGGTTAGTTTCACATTGTCTGAATATCTAGAATTCATTGTTTAGATCACATACCTCTCCTTCCAGGTGGGTGATGAGGACACTAACGTTTGGGATCATTAATTCAGGCACCAGGGCACTAAGCTCTGAGAGGAAGATGGCAAAGGATTTCACACCCGACCCCTCTCTAGCCAGTTCTTCCCTTGACTTCTGGCCAATTTCCCTGAAGGAAAGAGAAGAAATCAACTCCTTTCAAAACAAATATTTGCTTTCAGAAACACATCTGCCAAAGCAAATTTCAGTTTAGATACTTAAAATATAAGTAAGTACTAACCTTATAACTTCTCCTACGATTGCTCTGACTTCATACTCTGTGCTCCACACAGACACAGCTTGTGCAAACACGGATGATAACTGCTCAAAGTGTTGCAACAACTGGATCACTTTCACACTGGCACCTGAGAGTTTCGAAAATATCCTTTTAGATTTAAGATGCTTCTGTTGTGTAACAAGACACCATGTGACTGACACACTAACCTAAGAGATGGTTGTACTTCTTGATCAGCACTCCTAACAGGTGAATTATACCATCTCTTGTGGGTTTGCTCTTGACATGACCAATAGTTGGGTTCTCCAACAGCTTGTAGCAACAGCAAGTCACACAGCTAAGAGAAAATGAACACACAGACTTGAAAGTTTCTTTCTGAGATAAAAGCAATCTAAAGCCAGAATCTAACAAATGAAGTCACAGGCAGCTTGAGTGATACTGGACTGAGTTACATTCAATTTGATTGTGATTTAAAAGATTTACTTGTGAAATGCAGAGAAACATTCATAATCCATAGAAAACAATTTAAAAGACTTGGAGTATATTCTTTATACATTAGGTCTGATTTAATTTATGAAAAAAGCTGCCACATTGACACCATGACACCTGCGCTGACTGTTTTGTACCTGATGAACTCCTCCTCTACCAGAGAGAGACTCCACAGGGATCGAATATCCAGCTGAAGGAGTTGGACGAGGACCTGCAGCACCCTCTCTCTCTCAGAGTCCCACTGCAGTAGCTTTTCTCCACCAGATTTACTTTTTTTACTACCCTGTGAAACACAAAGCTAACTGGTTCAAGAAGTCAGGTTTCACATGCATTATACTCTACAAATCCCAAACATGGCAAGTGAATGTTCAAAAACAAATATCCTCAGATTACCAAAGATTGTTATTCATACCATACAAACCAACTGGAGACTCTAGCCTTTTGTCTGCTGCTACATCTACATTCATACTAACACACAAAGACTCACAGCCACTCACACATTGTTTGACTTCTTCTACATATCCCATCCATTTTCTGTTGAATGGGCAGCTGTGGAAGATGACAGTTTAACTATGGGTGGGCCCTTACAGCAATGTAATAAAACTCCACCACACTGCCAAGATTACCCATCAACAGCAGACTAAGAACTACAGTCTCCTGGTTTGGCTGGATCATAAGTTGTGCCATAATCTCATCACTGGATATGATTTAATAGGTAAATATATAATTTAAATACATTTCAGATAACAAAATACCCTTTAACCCGGTTATTAATATTCCTACCTTTCCAGGTGCTGTGACAATATTTTGCCTATAGGAGACGCCTTCAAGGCTTTCAGAGAGTTTGCAGAGCAGGAAAACGCTCATTTTAACAGCATTAAGGTTGTTTTTGCGTTCTGCAGCTGAGAGGGAGACAGAGCTGAGAAGCGCCGGCAGAGAAACAGCCAGACCGTTAACCACTGGAAGAGAAAATACATGGCTAATGCAGCTGGTGATGACGGAAAAACACACAAAGAAAACATAAATACGCATCCACACAACAGTGCTTATGTCATGCTCCATTTTTTGAAGTTGCGCCATCCTTTGAAGCAGTCTTGATTGACAGTTATTCACACTTTAAAAAACTCTGGTTTTAAAGATCTTTCAAAATGTTGCTGCTTTTTAATTTAGCACCTGATCGTTTTTTTGACAGATTTTTTGCTTCCCTTTATTTTAGTTACATGATACCAACTTATGAATCATTCAGGGATTGAAAAACCCCTGAACTGAGGCATAAAACAGTGTTGCTAAAACATAACACAGAAAAATAGGCAAAGAATCACTTTAAACTACAAAACTATTGCTGAATATTGAAATGATAAGAGTTGAGATGGATCCACTTTCCCTCATTTCTCTCCTTCCATTTCATCGACAACATGATCAAAACCACTCTATGTACTTCAGCATTTCAGAGAATTCATCAAATTGGCTAAATACAGTATTGATTTGTAGAACTTTAATGCATGGAACTTAAAATATAGTCACTATGACTGACTACACAGCCCTCTGTAATACTGATACAGTGTATATGGATACTGGGACAACTATAAATTTGCAATATCACAAAAATAACATTTAAAAAAACTATTCTTTAGAGGCATTATGAGCATCAAAGACAACAATTTGACAGACATAAATAACACTTTAGTACCAGTACAGTGTCCCAAAGAGAAATTGGCAGAAACCATGCATACGGTAGGCCATCAGCTGAACATTATTACTAACAGAAACTGGCAGAAAAAGCTACCAAAGAAAACCTTTGAAGGGTCGTCAGAAATCTTGATAACTATCAATCAAGACTAGTATGTAAGTAAAAGTTATTTCAAGTACCACTTTGAGATTAAAAAAGTACAAAGTGCCTTACAAGTAACAATTTAAAAACAACTTTAAATAATAAATACCATTCTCAGTCATTACTAAAAAGTCTTACTCTAAATATAAATTATTGTTGGCATTTTGTTTACACATGTTAAATTAACAGGTCTCACCTTGTACAAGTAATTCCAAGATGTCCTCTTTCACCCCCAGATCCAACGAATTAAAATTCCTTTGAAAAAATATGACATTGTCTCAGTTTTTTTTTATGATCTGTGTCGTAAACAAAACCAAGTCTTTGATGGTGAATACTTACTGTAAAACGCTGTAGCCTGTGTCAAAATGTTCTAATATACACAGAGGTCCCTGACTTCTCAGTGCAGCCTTAAATCCTGATAGAGCAACCAGTTACAATTACATTTCAACAAATAGGAATATTGCATCTCCTTATCACTAGCACTTACTGCTGATCTGGGATGGCAGCTGTTTTGGAGAGACCACATCTTGGACCACGTACTGGTTGATCCCCCCAGTCTTCACCAGATCCCCCACGCACACGGGCACAAAGAAGTCCCACGACATTTCTGAGTAACGAAAACATCGCTGTTCAATCGTAGTTTTAGTTAGTCTAACAAAACAAAAAGTCACTGTACTGGAAAATTATTACTGTAGTAATATAAATACACAAGGAAACTTTTAAATATCAGTCCAACCACTTACAGTCCGTAAAAAAGTCTCACTTATGTCCGTTTTACCAACATGAATACATAAGTTGTCTTTCTACAAACATTGTCTGAAGCCACTGCTATGCTAACAATTAGCAAGCTAAATAGCAAAGCTAACAAAACTATTGAGCTCAACCTTGCCAACCGTTACATTAACAAAAACTGCTGCAAAAAGATGGAAACATCAACTTTCAGGTTTTTTTTTTATCAGGTTACCTGTAAATGTTATAACGTGACAGATGAAGTCCTGTAAGGCACAGCCTGAATTACTGAAATAAAAACACCCCGTTCCCCGTCCGTTTCCAAACGGTTTGAGTCTTCACGTTTTCAAATTTTGTTTAGACATGGCGCCAAGGACACGCAACTGTGACGTAAATGCGTACGTTTTTAAAAATACAACTCAATACTACCATCTTCTGGACAAACACAAACACTACAGCACAAAGACAGCGCTCATAGGTGATTCATTCATACTAAAACTGCATTTAATAAATAAAGAACACAAGAGAGAAAGAACCACACATCTATTTTTGAGGTAGTAGCTGTATTGAAATGATTGACAGCACAATCATTCCCCCATCCTGGTACCAATTTTCAGCTACAGAAATGAGAATACTTTTCAGAAAAGGTTTTAATTTCCATATACTAAACTCAAATATAAAAAACTCACTACCACAGGTGATTATTCTAATTGTGACACATTATTTGTCTTCATAATTTCCCTCCTGTTGTACTTAAAAATAGAATTGTGTTTCAGGGCTAAACATAAGAAAACTAACAATATAAAAAAGTAAAAATAATAAAAATCCAAGGCCAATTTTCAGTAAGAATACTTACATTTTTTTGTGTTCAACATGTGAATGCTGAATATTATGGAAGCTACATTTATTAAAGAGCAGGGGGGCAGTTGTAGTGTTTATTATTCATGTGGAAGAAATGTACAAAAGTCACAATAAGAGCACCAAATATAATCAAAACAATCTAAATTACTGTAATACATAAAGAAGAAAATTTAAATACGTTTGTAACCACTTGGCTCTGTCATACACTGCATCAGACCAAGGCATGGATGTAAACAAAAGAGTAAAGCACCAAATGTTAAAGAAAAATGAGAAACCAAAGTTCCAGTAATTAGTGAAAAAATGTTTTTATGTTCCATTAAATTGGGTCCATGTTTTGTCCAGAATAATGTGTTTCACTTTCTCTTCCTGTCCTGAGAGCATCGTGGACAGTACCTGCATAAAACAAGTTTTAACAATCAGGTAACACTGGATTTTTATTTTTTTCAATTTACAATTAAAGAACAATTATAATACACCAATATCACTGCTGCACTTTCACTTTCACATTCTCACCATTTGCCTCGTGGTTTGGTTGTTAGGCCCACACACGCAAAATGGAACCACTCAATGGAGCACTGGAAAAAAAAAAAGAAAGAGTACTTTCTAGTATTTCAGACCAAATTTTGGTAATAAAAATCACTCAGAATAATCTGCCCACAGGTTATCTGCTTGGTTTTGACCTTAATGAATTCAAATGCTTGTTCATATATTTACACAAATATAATTTAAATTATGTTTAAACAGGTTACTTACTGATATAATGAAAATCATCATTTTTTCCAAATAAAAGAAACTGAAAAGGATGTTGGTATAATTTTCTGTTTTTAGTTGCTGCATTTGACCACGAACCATTTAGCAAAATAAAAGTCAGTAGTAACATGAAAGCTGCTGCTGTAGGAGAAATAAAACATCAAAATAAACACATTTTCATTGTAACATCTTTTTAAACTTATTGAATATGATGTTTTCAGGTTTAACTCACATCACAGGGTTCTTTTCAGGATTCTCTCAGAAAACTCTTTAGCCATAAAATGAAACTCACATCAGTGTTGTCACAACCGATCATCTCGCCGTAAGACACCTGATGACACAAGCAGTAGGTGGGTTCGTTGGGGTCCACAGGCATGTCCAGAACATCAGAGGGGTGAACATTTCCAAAGTTGGTGGCGGGGGTGTTGAATTCTCCTCTGATGAAATAAAATAAATAAACAAACTCAGGAGTACGATTACAACACGGAAACACAAAGACAAACTAAACATGACACACAACATACTGTTGAAGGAGTTTGACTTTCTTCTGTGCACTCTTAGGACTTCCATCTTCATCTGAACTCTTCACTTTAGATCTAGTTTTAGCTGCTTTCTTTTCTTTCTGTCTGGAATCTCCTGAAATTGCAAAAAAAAGCAAAAAACAAAACACTCAAGTATTTCCACAAAGTAGAGATATTTTAATACTGCAGACTATTAACAGAAAACAAAGTCTCTGCTGAATAAATACAGTCAACACACGCACCTTTCTTTCCCTTACTGGAGGTGGAATCATAGTCCGTGCTCTCAATCTGCTTTTCCTTCAGGTCGGCCTCAAATCGAGCCAAGTCCGTGTCAAGACGTCGTATGTGTTTATCAACCTGTAACAATACAAAGTGCGTCAGGAGGACATATTTTATTTAAATGTCCAAAATTGCACAGGACAGAATGTTTATGAAATAATGTGTATATTTCTAAAGATACCAACCATTTCATAAGTCTGCATGGCCAGCTGCACCTTATCATCTCCGAACTCTTTGCATTTACTGTAAGACTGCTGGATCTGCCTCAGTATGGACAGCTTTTGCTCAGAGGACAGAGTTCGGGCATTAGCTGTGTATTCTTTAGCCAGAGAATCTATCTGTCCTTTCAAATCTAAACAAAAGGCACAGATATTTAGAAAAGTTATGTTGCCTTTCTGAGAAATAATTACATTGAATGAATCATTACACAGCTGTTTAACATTTACAACAACAGCTTATTTCCACGTACATGTTTATTACACACAATCAAGTGATAACACAATTTTTAAAAAGGGGATTTTCAAGGCCTATTAGCATCTCATGGCATTACAAACTGTTCAGGAGGATAAATGAAATCTACATTTATCATTGTGTCACAAACTAAAACATCTTAAATAACAAAATTACAAATGAAAATCTAATCAAGGTTCTATTAAAAACTTTACAATAAATAAACAAATCCACAATTCTCTACTAAAGCACATTTCATTAACAACATTATGAAAATAAGTTAGTTTAATGGGTTTCAGACTGAAAACTTCTGGCAACATTTACACACATTTCATAAACTACATATTTTACAGCTGAATCATCTCACCCTCTGTGCGTTGATCAAGGTCCCTCATCAAGTTGAAGTTCCTCTGCAGCTCGAAGGGAAGGTTTTCTATGCCTGGTGTGTTGAAAGGATGATAAACAACATCACTTAGATTAATATGAAACAATAAAAATACACTGCAAGCTGTAACATCTCCCTCCGTTTGAGTTTATTAAACAATGTGTTCTAGATTTTTAAGTGATTCTAGTTTACTGACATTAGTGGTTCATTTTTGTTTCGGCACGGTCCCAGCAAATAGACTGAGCCTGAAGCGGCAAACCGTTAGACAACGGTTAAACTGCTCAGTTCCGTGTGAGGGACAAAAAGAAGGAAACTTAAACAAGGATATTCAAAATATTATACAACCAAATAAGATTGGACACGTTTCAGCACAATTAAACCACGAAAGATAACTTACTGTCTAAATAATGCTCCAAATACATCCCCGCCGCCATCTTGGAAAATATAAACAACGCAGCTTCCGCTCGGAAATGAAGCGATCTGATTGGTTATGAGAAAGCGGACAGTCCCGCCCCCCAGCGCAAAGTATCTTTCATAAACTGACGTGAGCGTTTCTGATGAGATTTTCTGCTTCCAGATCCAGTTAAATAGTTATTACCCTTTGCAGAGTTCATAAATAACTGTCTTGTTATTTCTAATATATAAAATAAAATGTTTTTCATTTGCTATTCTTAATGAACATTAGTGAGGGGTATATTTTTACTAGGTTTTTGATTCTAAAATAGACAAAAGCATGCGTTTCCAGGATATATAAAAACGTTTATTTTTCACCTTTACTTTCCACTACAATTATTTAAATGAATACACTGACTATGTGGATAAATTACTCAAATGAAGCAAAATATGTATTTAAAATGCTGTTTAATCATTAATGGAAGATTTTTATCACCTGTTTGAGTAAACACATGTTGAAACATTTTTAAAAAAAGCAGTGAATTAAACTCATTGGCACATACCAACGTTACAGTTTTAATACAAGCTGCTCTGAAACGACACATTGATCCACTCTCAACATGAAGAATGGTGGAACTGGGTTTGTAATAAAACTCTACAAAGTGTTTTTGTAATCCGGTATGTTTTAACACTCTGTCCACACATCATTTCTTATTTTGCTTTTGCCTCTTGTGCTTCTTGAATCTTTTCTTTCCCATCATGTTCTTGTTGTTCATGGGGTTTTTCATCTTTTTGACTTGCTTTTTCTCAAATCTTTTTCCTCCTTTCTTGCCAGTTTTTGGCTCATTGGGTGTTTGCCCTGCAGGTTTTTTGACCTCTGTCCTCTTCTCAGTCTCTCCATCCATCCTGGCGATCTTTGCCTTCTTTGGTCCAGAGTTTAGGTTCTTTTTCCCAGTTGATTTCATGTTTGCTGATCTCTTGACAGCTGTTCCGTTTGTTTTGGAACTTTGCTTTGAGCCATCTGCCTTTGGCTGGTTTGTCTGATTAGCTTTGTCACCTTTGGACGGTTTCTCTTTAGACGTGTCTGTAGCTTCTGTGGACTCAGGAGCTTCTGTTTTCTCTTCTTCTATAGCAGTAAACAAGTAAACACAAAGTGTTATATCATCACAAATATCTGAATAAAAATTGTTATTTGATGATAAGACAGAGTTACCTTTCCCAGCAGCAGCAGATGGAATCACATTGGAGAACTTTTTAAATTTGGCCACAAAGAATCCATCCATATTGTGGGAATGCGGGTAAAACCGCCGTGTGAGTCGCAAAGAAGGATGAAATCTAAATTTTTGGAAGCTTAAAAAGATACAAAGCAAATCAATATATAATGATCACAGTATTGTTCTTCAGTAACTCCAGCGCTTAGTGAGAACATTGAGGTTACGTCATGAATCTACCTGGTGAAGCCTTCCTTTCCAAAATCAAGACCCGTGGGAACTAATTTCACATTCCTTTTCTTCAAAGCATAGTCCACCACCCACTCGTTCTCCTCCACCTGGTGAGAAAAATACATACGTTGACCATCTGGACTAAATCCATAAGAAGCTTGGGCTGATGTGGAATTAACACATACCATTATTGAGCATGTGCAGTAGACCAAATATCCTCCGGTAGGAGACGAGGCAGTTACAGAGTCGATAGCTGACAGAATCAGTTCCTTCTGCAGGTGAGCGGATCGCTGGATATCTGCTTCATCCTACAGTAAATAACAACATTGAGGACAGAAAGGTTTAATGTGTAAATCAAAGTGACTGTATATACATAAGGACTAACGATGAGATTTTTACCTTGCTGGTCTTCACAGCAGGATCTTTAGCGATGACTCCTGTTCCTGAACATGGCGCATCAAGCAGCACTCGATCAAACCCGCCCATTACCTGCAAACAATCTTTTGACATTACTCACTGTAGATAGTGGGATCGTCAAAGTCTCACAATTTTAAAATTGAAGACCATTTATCTCAAAGGTTTTGGACAGTTTGTAGCAGATTGGTGAACCTCTGCCCATCATTACATCTGAGCAGCTGTGCCTCTCTGAAACGCTCTTATACTCAGTTATGTTACGGAGCTGATGCTAATTTAAATAATTACTTTTCAAAAATTCCTCCAATTGATTTTTCGCTGTGCCCCGCCCCCTTAGTTACCGTTGCTACGCCCGCCAACCCATCCAGCAAAGCTAGATCTTGTTGGAAGAAATCAGCAAGCTTTCAGTGGGATCACATTTAAATATCACAAAAATGGTAAATTTATGTTTGTGTGGGCTGCACACGTCCTGGTTGAATATCCAACAAACAGGAATAACCGTGATTTCAGTAACTTTTGGTTTCACAAGAAATGCGCTCGTGTGGGACTTTTCTTCAGACAGTGAACTTTATTTTTTAGTTTTCAGATTTGGGAACAGAGAGAAAAAAACTCCTCCAGGTAATCTATCAGTGTCCGATTTACAAATAACATTGGACTGTCCTGCTTGAAGTCAACTCGCGTAACGGTTGCTATGATGTGTGATTGGACAATAGCAGTTTTTGGGGAGGGGCCGGCAAAAGGTTTATGAATTTTGCCAATTACTTTTCAAGCCTTTTGTTGCTTCTGTTTCAACTTTTTTTTTAGATGTGTTGCTGCAATCAAAGTTAAAATGAGCTAGTATTTTCTATAAAATGGTAAAATAGTCATCGTATCTGATATGTTGTTTATGTTCTACTGGGAATAAAATTTAGGTTTCAGTGCCTTGCCATTCACAGCATTGTCTTTTTTACATATTATACAATTGAGGTTGTAAACACAGTGTTTTGCTTCTCAACATAAGAAAGCTGCTCACCTTTGGGAACCGCCTGCCATCATAGTTGCAGACCACCGTGTTTGTGACTCCCAGACGATGAATGTTTCCCACCACGCTCTTCAGCCTGTCAGCGTTTGCATCGTTAGCTACGATCACTCCCGTGTTTCTCATCAGCTGAGCTGAATATGACATCATCAGCATTAAATATAAAGTATTTTTAAAGTTTACAATATTGTTTTAACAACTCTAATATCTACATAACAGCAAATCTAGCAGAAACCCAACACATCGTACCGATATAGGTTGTTTTTCCTCCTGGAGCCGCGCTCATGTCCAACACCATCTCGCCCTCCTGAGGAGAGAGCGCCATCACTGGGAGGAAGCTGGACGCTCCCTGCAACATGTAATGACCAGCCAGATACTCGGGCGTTGCACCTGCATGGAAAGAATAAACAATCAGGGAAGATCTTTATGACTCGACTTACATCACGCAGAAGGAACTGAGACTCACCGATCGGTACTGATGAGTCGAAGATAACCAAACCCACTTTGGACCATTTCCCCAGTGGATCAAGGTTCACTCCTCTGTTGATTAAAGCCTAAACGAAGATAAAAGTAAACTAAGAACTTCTGATTGCATATTAGAAACTCTTACATTTACAATCTGCAATGCTCAAATAAAACTATAAACATTTACAGACTTTAATCTTTATAATAAACTGACATAAAAATAAATAAATAAAGAGCAATAGCTGAAACATCAGACATTTGGTGAAGTACTTTAACTGGCTTTCTCATTAAAACAACAACAAAAGGTGCTGAAGCTCAGATAACATGAAATATACAGACTCAGGCATTAATTCTACTAATACAGGTTGAAGTTAACCTGCAATCAGCTTATATTAAATGCAAAGTGTGGAACAATATATAAAGATGAGGTTCTCTTTCTGTTCCTGTCTTCCAGTTACCTGAGCGAGATCTCGCCTCCTTGTTTTCAGCGTATTGGTTCGAATTGTCACGGGTCTCTGAACTTCATTTGCTTCGAGGAAATCGACCAGCTGGCAAGAAAAACGAAAACGTTTCTGGTGTTCATTCTTTTCATCAAGAAACACACTGAAGTCTATTATAGAAATTCTGAGAACAGAATCTGTAATTTTTTCGATTGTAAAAACAAAACACACCTCTGAAAGAGGGAAGAGGTCCATTAATTTCTCAATGAGGAACTCGTTGTAGCTGTAATAAGTACAGAGGTCTTTCTTTAAAAGAGTGATGTAATCGACTCGATCTTTCCCTTCCTCCCTTTTTGCCGAGAAGTTACAAAGAACATCAATGTTGTCCTTTATTCTTTGATAAACTGTCTTCAGGTCCAGTGACAGGATGCCTTTAAAAACAGGAGAAGAAGTCAAACATTTATATGAGCTGAGAGATTTTAGCGGCTATGAATAAAAAGTGTTAAAATCACTCACCCTCCTTCTCGCTCTCTTCGGAAGAGGGCAATCGGAATTTATACAAATCATCTGCGTTGGTTTGGATCGTGTCATCTTCCTCCGTGTCAGCGTCTGATTTCTGTTTCTCTTCATCGTCGTCGTCATCTTCCTCGTCATCGTCATCATCGTCACTCCCTAAATCCATGGTTTCTTTCAGCTGTTTCTCTTTTTTTGCAGCTCGTTCGATGGGGAGAAGCTGAATGTGGAATTAAATCAAAGAATAAAATCATTAAATTATAAGAACTTTTTATTACAAAGTTGAATTTATTCCATCCAACTATAGAATAAAACAAACCGGCTCTTCTTTGTATCTACACCCTCAGCAGCTGCTGAACTGTCCTGATCTGTGTGCAGTCCAGGATTTTTATCCAGATCTTCACCTCACAGGCGACGCTAACATAAATCTAACTCTGCTCATTTTTAATTTATCAAAAGGATCAACCTGCCTTCAAAAATAAGATATCTTTTGCTACACCAGAGGAAACTAAGACAAAAAATGTCAAATTCTCACTATTTCAGTTAATCTCAAAACTTCAAATGTTAAAGAAGAAGAATGTTTTACATACGTCGTCTCCATCACTGTCCTCTTCTCCTGCTTCATCTTCACTGCCATCATCAAGTATCCCATAGTCATCAACCATTTCATCATCATCATCATCCTCCTCTTCGTCATCTTCATCCATTTTTTTCAATTCTGATTTTGGACTCGTCTTTTCAAAGTCTTTCCTCCCCTTCTTCTGCACAAGTTGCTGCTCCTGCACCTCTTCCTCATCATCTTCATCTTCCCAGAGATCTTCACTGTCGTCTTCACTTTCTGGTGTTTTGATCTTACTCTTTGTTGGTTTCAACCATTTACTGTTTTCATCACTGAATCCTTTACATAAAAAACACAAATAACTCTGTAAATTCAAAGGATAATTTAAATTTAAAGGCTGATTTACATGTTAAATCTTTCCATGCAGGTTTGAATCTGCTGTGCACGTTAACTGAAACAGATCTGCTTACCCTTTTTAGGCTGTTTAACAGCAACGTCTGCAGGTTTTTTGGAACTTTGATCTCTCTTTGCAGCTCTGAAAAATATTAGAATATTGAACAAACAAACAAACATGTGGGTGGAACTGAACGATACCTCGATGGTCCCGTCATTACCGTTTTCTGGCTCTACTTGACAGACGTTTTGGTTCAGTCTCTTCTGAAAATGAAATGAAGAAGCTTCAGTAATAAATCCTGGGTCTTAATTAAAGTTCAGATCAGTTAAATGATATGTTATTAATCCCACCTGTTATAAACTTGGCAAGCTCAACCTCTGCTCCATGCTGCTTTTTGGCTTTTTTCCCCGGGCCTCTCTTCACCTTGTTGGTGGGATCTAACTTCCGACCCATGACTGTGTTTTACCACCTGAAATCAGATGTAGAGTTTAAAAAACACTGATATGGTTCTAGTCTGAATGTTCACTGATTTAAGTTTTACGAGCAGATAGTTTGGTGGGTTTGAGTGTCTTCAGCCCATGTGCAGTTAGTGGGTGTTTATTTACTGGTGGTGATCATAACATAATATGCAGGGCTTTAAATTAACACCCACCAAATGCAGGTTAAAATGCACTTTGGAGGGTACCAATAAAAATGTACTGGCCACTTTGTCCGGTGATGAAAGCAGCAAATAATTTCATTTATTTGTGTCCTTGTCACTAATATTACTACATTTCCCCTCAATGTCTCATACAATCATTGGCTGCTTGCTACTGTTTGCATGCAGTGTGTCGATTTTTCGCCAGCAGAACTGAGTCAAACTCTTGGGAAAAGAAAGGCAAAACATTCACAGACTTCACCTGGACGTGCGAGTGAAGTCCACAGTAAGATTATGTTCTGTCGCCTCTACCTGGTACCTTTTCTCTTCCTCACCTTTTCCTTGTCTCTGAAAGACACCCTGGAGTTCCTTTTCATGTTGAAAATATCATGTTTACACCTGTGCACCGGTAATTCCTGCCCTGGACAGTTTAGGGTCAGGTTAATTAAATGGGAAATTACAGGCGGCGTCATTTATTATTTATTCTATATTCTAGTAAGCACAATGAAAGGGCGCTACATTGACCAGGAAACTCTATATGTTCACATAAATTATGATTATATGTTTGTTAAAATTCTTTCAATTTTTCATGCACTCTGTTGCATTTAGTCTTCTTTATTTTCCCCGAATAAAAACTGGCCAGTGGAAATTCTGATTGGTTGTTAACTTTGAAAATACAGTTTTAATCTACCAGCCACAGTGGCTGGTAGATTAAAACTGTTGATTTAGATTTCTGGTTTTTTGTGTGTATTTGTCCAGTGTCATGAACACGAACTGACCACGATGATACGCCGAACATGAAGAGCGCGCGCTGTTGAGACATTAAATCGTTCCATTTTTACATCTACGATTATTTAGCTGCACAAAACCGACCAGAAAGAATTCTTGATATACTCACCGACTGTACCGATACTTTCTGACACAATTTCTCCCTGTAAAGTTTGCTGGGATGAAAACCTTCACACGTGAACTTCTCCACTGCACGTTGCGGGAGTACATCCGGCGCACAAATATGTCGCAATGACAAAACTTTTGAGAGTAATGTTTTAATAATATTTTTTTTAAACATAACATACTATTGCAAATAATTACTATTCAAACATAAACACAAAAATAATACAAATATTCCTCGGGTTACATTTTTCTAAACAATTTCTTGGACTGTGACGAATTCAACCTGCGACCAACCCGAGCGAAGAGGTTGCAATGGCGGCTCCTAATAGGAAAAAGCGTGGACTTGAACATTTGGATGAATATGAACCGAAAGCAGCCAAAATAGGCAAAAGTAACCTCCATGACCGAATGAGAGAAAAACGACTAGTTGTTGTTTTGGAAGGCGCATCGTTAGAAACAGTAAAGGTAAATATTTCAGCTGTTTAACGCGCCACATGTTGACGCACCATCAGGGTGATTTAAAGCTAATCAATCGGTTTGTTTTGTTTGTTTTCTTCCAGGTTGGAAAGACGTTTGAATTATTGAACTGCGACCAACACAAAAATATCATCATCAAAAGTGGAAGAGACCCTGGTCATATCAGACCAGATATCACTCATCAGGTAAGATAAATGAGTTTTATTTCCACCAATTAAATCAAAGTGAGAAACATTTCCGCTCCAAACAAATAGTCAAAGTGTTTCAGTAACCTTTAATAAGTAATATGTAAAGAGTTGGGTTATGTTAATGTTTTACAATGTTGTTTTGTCTGCTTTTGCTGCCAAAAGGGATTCAATGTACACTAAACAATCAATCAATAATAATTAATCAATAAACATTTAATCTATAATAAACCTGATCATCAGTTTTGTTAGAGTAATAAGTCATAGCTTTAAAAACTTTGTTTTTGTATAATGTTTATAAACCTCTGGTATCTGCCCTGTGTAAGCTTTGTGTGTTCTTTTCAGTGTTTGCTCATGCTGATGGACAGTCCGCTGAACAGGGCGGGTCTGCTTCAGGTTTACATCCACACAGAGAAAAATGCATTGATAGAGATCAACCCACAGACCCGCATCCCAAGAACTTTCACTCGTTTTTGTGGCCTGATGGGTAAGCTGTCATTCCAGTTGTGTTTTATTCTCATTTTCTTTTCTTGTCTCTCCTGATGTTTTTCCTTTTTTTTTCCAGTTCAGCTGCTGCACAAGCTTAGCGTCAGAGCCGCTGATGGTTCTGAGAAGCTTTTGAAGATGATTAAAAATCCAGTTTCTGATCACCTGCCCCCCGGCTGCCCCCGCATTGCCACCTCGTTCTCTGCTGGGGAGCCTGTCTCTCCTCGGACTCTGGTCCCAGAGGGCCCTGCTGCAGTAGTGATCGGCGCATTTGCACATGGAGCGGTGAGAAAGGGATACAGATGTTTCTTAATTCGAATTGTCAAATAAACTGTTATTGTTTGTAATGATTCTTTTTTTTTTTTTAGGTAAATGTGGACTATACAGAGAAGACTGTGTCCATCAGTAACTACCCACTCTCTGCAGCACTCACCTGTGCCAAGCTATGCTCCGCCTTTGAAGAAGTTTGGGGCGTCCTGTGACAAATATCTAATATCCGCAGGACAGAAAACATCTGCATTCATGGACTTTTTTATCAGTGGACAAAACACCCCATGATACTTGAAGAACAGACAAGTATCTATGTTTGGACTCTGTGTGGAAGATAGTCTGGGTTTTGGGTCCAGTTTTACCTTTCAGTGTAAAAACTTTTTGATGTTATCAATTTGTATCGAGTTCTGAGTTTTGAAAAAGCTAAAGTAAAAACATTTTACTAAGTAATGACTGTTTCTTTTTTCTTATTTTTACAATTGAGGAGAAAATCACAAACTTCATAACATGATTCACGAAGTTCCTGATCACAGAAGAAGCAAATGAATGAAAAATTCACTTTTCATGCACATCTGTGGAAAGTAGAATACTATGTAGCTTCAAAGGTTTCAGTTTATGATCTCATTCATTCAAGCTGTTGTAAATTTTTTGGTATTCTGATGAAAAGGTGCAATGTTCCCTTCAGGTTGACTGTGAGTCTTTAATTTGAGTGAAGGAGTTTAAGTATCTGGGCATCTTGTTCATGAGTGATGCAGGAGATGGACTGGTGGATTGGATCTTGATTTACTGGTCTGTCTACGTTCTGACCCTCACCTGGTCATGAGATCTGGATCCTGACTGAAAGAACAAGATCCTGGATACGAGGGGCTGAAATGAGTTTACTCTGAAGGGGCCGGGCTCAGTCTTAGAGATCAAAAGGAGTTAACTGAGGTGGTTTTCCAGGCACATCACTGGGAGGCGACCTCCCCAGGGCAGACCCAGAACTCGCTAGAGCAATTGTGTCATCTCGTCAACGTTTTGGGTGTATCTCTCAGGAAAAACTGGAGTGTCACTAGGGTGATGGACGTTCCCCCTTTATATTGAATAAGCAGAAGAAGATGGATGGATTCTGATGGTGCTGCAGTTTTGAGAGCTTCTTATTTTTGTGATCTTCTTCTCAGAGATTTCTACACGTTTGACTTGCGTTGTTCAACGTTCCCGAGCCCCTTTTAGTGTTTCTCTGAGCTCATGTGGCTCTTCTCTTTTTGGTTAGGATTAGAGTTTTCATATTATTTTATTTTATTTTATTTTCTATTTTTTATTTATTTGTTTGTTTGTTTGTTTGTTTATCTATCTATCTATCTATCTATCTATCTATCTATCTATCTATCTATCTATCTATCTATCTATCTATCTATCTATCTATCTATCTATCTATCTATCTATTTATTTATTTATTTTCAGATATTATAACCAGATTTTTAAATTGAAACTTAGTAACATTTAAAAAGAAACCCAGTCGTTGAACTATCATGTGAATTTTAGTCAGCTGACTACATTTAGATCACCTAATCTTGTATTTTAAGGGAAATTCCATTAAAAATCACAATGTAATTTCAAATACGTTTAAGTTTCCTGTCAATCAATTTTCAAACAGCGCCTATGTAAACATAATTGATGACATGAGTAACTCAACAACTTGACCTTATTTAATCATTTGTAACAGCTTCTAAAGTAATTAGTGGTAAGTGAATGAGCTAAAGTTACTCACAGCATCCATCGAAGTGTAAAGTTTGTGAGTAAATGTTTCATTTATGTCCGGGAGTGTGTACTTGAATATACAAATAAAAAATAAATATTATTAAATCCATTTGTTCCATCATGTGTTAATGGGATTAAATGGCTTATTCTGTTTTTCACAGAGTAAATATGAGTAAAATATCTGATCCGTGTGATTCTACACAACTCAACACAAAATTACTGACATTTTAATATCGAGACCTTTTATTCAACTAGAGGCCCAAAGAGATTTAATAAAGCCACAATTTATCCTTTATATATTTTTGGAATGTGCCTTGACCTCGAGCCCATTTCTCCAAACTCCCCTGACATCAGCAAAATAATCGGCACAAATCCTTAAAATATAATTATGTAATATTCACAGGAGACGGTTTACTTCTTATTGGGTAGATTGTATTTTCATTACTGGGAGAAACCTATCCACCACTGAAAATAAAAAATAAAATACAATATTTCACATAATCTTTTCCTATTTAAATGAATACTGTACAACTTGTGCAATTAATGCAATTCACAGATATAAAAACGCTCGAGTAAATACCAAAAACGGAGTTCTTTCAGGTACAAATGCAAAATTTTGCAAAAACATTTGGAAAAAATGTCAGTTAATAAAACACAAATTTGACTCACAGATAAATAAAATCTGGTTTGTCATTAGAGATCAGCAGGTGTGAGATGAAGCCTGCTGAGGTTTGATGGAACACTGTAAGCTTGTGGGACACAGATCAGATCCAGAACAAATGACTGCGATCAAAAAGGACGGGTCCATGGGCATGGATTCACCGTGAGGGTCAGCCTCACAATTAACCTGAAGAATCAACAGATTAAAATGCATTTGATTTAAATGTACACTGATATGCTCTTTGAAAAAGAAGTAATAATTTACCTGAGAAAAAGATCTGAGAAACAGCTGACTGTGGTAGATTCCAGAAATGGAGGTGTCACTTGGGTTCTGGCTTAAACTCCGATAATATGCCTAAGAATTTAAATTGGCAAAATTAGGAAATATCAGTTTTAAGTATATTTATAATTATACAGCACCAATTCTAAAAGGTTTGTGTAAAATGTAAATGTGGACAGATTGCAATCTGTGAAGACACGCTGCTGTGATGATGCAGTATGTAGTTTAACATTGTCTTGCTGAAATATGCAAGCATATGCATCTGGATGGGAGCAGATGTTGCTCTAAAACTTTTCTGCATTAACTGAGCCTTTCCAGATGTGTGAGCTGCCCACACCACATGCACTAATGCAACCTCATATCATCTGAGCGTGTGCTTCTGAACTGTCCACTGACAACAAGCTGAATGGAACCTGTCTCCTCTGTAGTCTGCAGGACAAGGAGATCTGATCACAGAACAGTTTTCTACTTCACCTCGGAACATTTGAAATGAGTTTTTATACAGCAAAGATGCAAATGTTTCTGGATCCTCTGCATCTAGTTTTGACCTTTGACCCCTTGCTCACAGAGATTCCTCCTGATTCTCTGAATCTGATGTTGTTATTCTTCTTGAGGAACATTTTTCTCAAATTATTCCACAATTTTTATTAAACGTAGTTTGTCTCAGATTGATGAACCTCTGCCCATCTTTACGTTGAGCAGCTCTGAGTTGTCGCTAATTTACATACTTAATTGCCACATGTTCCTCCAGTTATTTTTGAATTGTGCCACTTTTTGAGCCTTTTGTTGCCAACTATTCCAACTATTTTCCGACGTGTTGATGCCATAAAATTCAAAACCAGTTTCTATAAAACTGTAAAATATCTCCGTTTCAGCATCTGATATGGGAATAAAATGTGGGTTTATGAGATTTGCAAATCATTCGATTCCATTTATGTTTAACACAGCATCCCATGTTTTTTTTAGGAATTGGGGTTTTATATATATATATATATATTAGAGGTGGGAAAAATGATCGATTCTAAGATGCATCGCGATCCGGCCGTGCACGATTCTGTATCGATGCAGCATGTGACATAACCGTGATTCCCACTCAATCCAGGTTCTTAAGTGTCCTTGTCTTTAAGCTGCTAAAATGTTTTATCCAGCACACTTTGAATGAAAAACAAGGAATTGTTTTATTTGAATATTTGCACTTTTAAGCCTATGCTATTTGTTTTGGTTTACTACATGTGAAATGTAGAATCCTGTCTTATAGCTGCTGTACTGAAAATTTTATTTTTTATACATACATTTTTTTTATTTAAGTAATAGGCAGCACACTTTTAAAATGGTCGTTCACTTCAGTGGAAAGATTTATGTTTTGTCAGGTATACCGTAAAAAAAAGAATTCAAAACAATATCCGACTGCTTGTAGTAAGTTATTGAAAAATTGAGTGCGAAGAATCGTGATGTATTGCAGAATTAAATCGAATCTTTAGGCAGATAATCGGAATCGGATCGAATCGTGAGGCAGGTAGAGATGCACACCTCTAATATATATATATAAAAAAACTCTAAAGTAAAGCTCCTCACCTGCCGTGCTACCTGCAGTGCAGAGTGCTGCACCCACACCTCCTGCAGCTGCTTTGCAGACAGAGATAAAACTCCTCTGCCTGCTTTCTCAGTTCCACTGAGGTAGTGAGTCCACACACATTCCCCCATGGCGAGCACGGTTTTACTGTGAGAATAAACTGCAGACACATGATTAATTCTTAAAAGATGTTTTCTTAATTTTACACATTCATCGAGAAATATTCGTGACTCATTTATTTCATCTGAGCACCTAATATTTTAAAATTTAAGCTTCAATCTGATTCTGTAAACATCCAAATTGAATTCATGATGTGAAATTTACATGAACCCTCGTTCAACAGATAGTTTAATAACAGTTTTAAAACATATTTTAAAATTGAAGTCGTTTTTCCTGCAGCAACAAAGATTGTTATTTATCTGTAATTTGTAGTTTATGCTTCTGTTATTTATGTGTAATTTGAATAAACACCTGAATTAGTAACATGTTTATAGACTTAAAACAACCTGATGATTTATAGTGGACAGGTGTGAAACTTACTCTCAGGCAAAAGGTGAAGGATATCTTTGGCAATAAGGAAACCAACTGCACCATAGTTCATGGCTCTGTTTACAACAAAAAAAGATGTGAATAAATGTTTTAAAATGTGAAAAATATCAACAATTAGTAGGATTTTTACCAGAGCACATCTTACTTTGGAAAGCTGGGGTGGAAAAACGGAGGGATGAACATTCCCATTGGAGAGAGAATCTCATTGTTCAGAAGAGAGTGAGAGACGGACAGACTGGAAGAAACGTCAGAGTACTATTACAAATTTGAAGATATTATTCAGTGTCAATCAGTTTTAAGTCATGAAGAAAACACTTGCATGTCATCAGGCTCATCGCGCAAAGTCAAAAGTTTGTTGCGCCTCTTTTGCCACATGGACAGAAGCTGAATGTGGTTGGAGAAGAAATTGTCGGTGCTGATTGTCACCTGAAATCAAACAGATTATTTTAATATGCTTGAAATGGCTAAAGTCTAAATAATGTGACCTTTGCTCCAAATTTGTCACCATGACAATGATTGATAACAGTGATGTGAAAACCCATAACAGGGTTTATTTAAATCTATACTGCATCCATGATGAGCTAAAGGGCAACTATATTATCAAAGGGGAGGGGGTTGTAAATGATCATGTATCTTTTTAAGACCGCCATAAAACATCATCCCATTCACCTGAGATGAGAAGAGTCACAGAAAGCTGAAAAGTTTCAGGTAAGTGGTTTAATCCTCAGTGATAAAGCAGCTTGACACGAATCTGCAGGCTGTAATGTACCTTAGAAAAATAATGGTCAATCTCATCTTCACTAGGGATCTCCTTTAAAGACGGTAGCTTCGGAATCAAAGAGTCAACCTGCAGAAAGAAAATACATTACTGATAACAAAGTGTTAATCTAATGCAGAGTAAATAGAAATTGTTTGTTTTTGTGATGTTACCTTTTCCCTGACAGACTTCTGATCCGTCCACTTGAGTTCAGTTAATTTGGATTTGAAGGAGAGAAAGACATTTTCAATAATCTCATCTGCCTGTTGAAGAGTAAAAAAAAAACCTTTAGCAGACATGGACGCGAGTCTCCAACGAGTTCATTATGCATCACGGTGTCTCCTCACCTCTCTGCGTGCCGTCCTTTCACCGAGAAGGTGAGTGAGAACTGAATCAAATCCTTTCTCAGTTTCGAGCACACAGTGTTTCCAGCGAGGAACTTCCTGGTGAAAAGCCCCAACAGAGAAGATGTGAGTACAACATTCATCCATTCATGAATCTTTTTTCATGTTTGAATCAAACTAACCTCCTCAGTGTTATCCAAAACCAAAGAAAAATTCTTTCTTGTTTCACAGAATCTGGAATCCATGGCTGGCATCAAGGTGTTCAGCAGATTGAAGAACATGTATGTATGAAGGGGAACGCTGCGTAGAACCAAATAACAGACTAAGTTACCAAAATATATATATACTGAAATGTCCTTATTACAGTATGTTTTCATTCTTTCATAGTACATGTTTTTCAGGTCATTCCTGTTCATCCATCTGATAATGATGTGGGACATCTGAATGATGTAAGGCAAGTTGTGTAGGAGGACGTGATCGTCTTCGATGATAGTCAGTGGATGGAAAGCAGTCTGCAGACAGCCCAACCAGTCGATGGCAGGGGCCTGTCTCTGTGGAGGCAGTCGCATAACAAAATCATGTTATTACAGAAGAATCTGACAGTAAACTTACACATTTAAGCCAGACTCAAATCTTTACAAAGCTAATCTATAAAACTTGCACTTTAAAGGAAAACTGGAAGTGAATATAGCAGCAGATTTGCCTTTTTATAAAATCCATATTTACTTTAAAGGTGCAATCCCCTCCCCTCCCTGATTTTTCTGCTGGGTTGCCAGTTCCAATGTTGATCCTCGTTTTGTTTCTCTTGTATTTGTTCAGTTTTTTGATGCAGTGGTTTCTTAGGTTTACTACAAGTTACCTGCTTCTTTTACTCTTTGCTGCAGGTCGTGGAATTATAACTGACTTGGCAACCTTGCAGACTCACCCGTGATTCACTATGGAACCAGGAAGTCTGGACGTGGAATAATTATTCTAAAACAATGATTCTGTCCTGCAACAGCATTTTTAAAGTGACAGAAACTGGCAACCATCCAGCCGACTGACTCCAAATCTGTTACAGTGTGACTTTACTTTCAACATCAGTGAGACATTAGACTGTTGTGTGATTATTTCACTGCAAAATTCTTACTGTACCTTTAAATAACATTTTGTGCCCTTTTGACTGTATTTAAACACCTCACAGTTCTACAAATAGCTCACTTAGAGTTCTTGATTCAAACTTAAACTTCCATACCAAACATGTAATATAACTTGTAAGAATTAGCTACTTTTTTAGGGCACATTGTCAGACTGTGAAAAAAAGAAAAAAAAAAATTTAAGTGTTGACCTGCTTCTTAAACTGAAACTGAAACCCAATTAGATGCCTCCTCAGAATAATCTTGTCATTTAAACACATACATATTGCACTTATTTAACGGTACCTGTAGTTCCTTGATGGTCATGCGGCGGTGGAGCTGCCCTTGCAACAGCCGGTGTTGCAGAGGTGAAACTGCAACAGCAAGCTCAGAGGATAAAGAGATAAATACACTGACGTGAGTGATCCCTTCATTCAGCGGGTATCCCAGGAGAGCCAGGTAACTCTTGCACAATGTCAAGAAAGGACGTAGAGTCTGCAGTCAATCACAGTTTATTATTTTAGACTTATAGATAATGTTCTCGAATGTATCTTCAACATGAATCTCGGCAGTGATCACCCACCTCAGGTTTAGCTCTAGACTTTTGAGTCTTGTTGTTCCATTGAATTGGGATCAACAGATCAGGCTGATCAATCTGTTGTCAAGGGAACAGGTGAGTTAAAGCTACAAGACAAACCTTGTTCTGCTCCCATAACAGTATACTGATCTCACTATGTTTTACTAGCCTGTATGTATCTTCTAGTCATCCGACTGGCTGTTTCATTTGGGTCTCTGCCCACATAGAGGTTGAAGAATGGAAATGTGTTGTAGTCTCTCATTAGCAAACCAAGGGTGGAGTTAAAATCCGTCTTATTCCACTGCCCTAACACAGCCCAGCCTCCCAGCTGCAAACACAGAAGAGACAACAAACAATTCACACTAAATATGCAAAAAAAAGCAAGAGAGAGAAACGTAATTAAGTTGAATGTAGTGGTCGAGTCCATTTGTGCCTTTGGGATCATTTAAAGTGGCGGAAATAATTAACTTTGGTCCCTTTTTATTTACAATGATGTCATGAGGGTTACTATATCTGTCACCAGGCTGAAGCAGAGAACATGATGTGTGTTCTGTCTGGAGAATTTTAGCGTGTCTTTGTGTGTGAAAGGCTCTGTTGGTTTATCTAAACTAAAAAAAGACCCATGACAACAGCAGATTTAGTTTTAATCACAAATCAGAATTCCACAGAACTTAATTCAGTTGTAAACATGTTGGCAAAATCTATGGTAAATAAAGACGATTAGCGGGTTTTTATGTCTTTAAGCTATCAGAATAATCAGAATCAGCTATATCAATAAAGTATCATTTGCTCTATATATATGGAATTTGACTTGGAAGAGAGCTGAAACTGGATATAAAATAACAGGTTATCTGGTAAAACAACAGATTGACAACAATCTATGACAGAAGGGAGAACATCACTCAGAATGGGAACCTTTAACTACTTGTTTTGGACACTTCTGACCATAAAACATTTAATCAATTTACCTTTTGGATGAGTTTGACGAAGGGCTCCGCTCCCACGGTATCAATAGATCTTTTGTCCAGACAGGAGTGGTAGAAGTCTGTCGTCTTCTGAAGAGCTGAACTGTTTGACCTGTGGTTGGATTCTAACAGAGTGATAAATAATTTAGGACTCAAGTTTTTTTCTAAGCCAGTTCCTCAATTTCTGCTGAAATGTAAAACTGCCCTCAGTTTAAGTTCTTTAAAAGATTTTAATTCACAGCTTCTCAATCCATGACCTTCCTTCAAGTCCTGTCAAAGAACATCTCATAATGCTGCAGTCAGCATGTTTAGCTGCAGGGATGCTGATGATATTACCACATTGATATATCTACTAATCTTGAGAAGATCACAGGATTTTCTCACTGTGGTGAGTTTTATCAGTTTCACAGCTTGAGTCTTTGAGGGAGGAACAGCTTCTGCATGGCTACCATCTTGGAAAGGGACTCAGAAAAATGGTAGGACTGGAAATTCAACCCCCAATCTTCCAGATGGAAGTGATAGTTGTGCATTTGTAAATTTGGTATGCTATTTGCTTTCAAATGTAAAATGATCTCAACAACCTCTGATTTTTGGTGTGAATGTTTCTCTGATAATAAAGATTTTAATCAAGTGAAAACTAGAAATATGTCTTTGTCCTTGTTGCTGAGAAGAATCGCATTGAACGCTGAACTGAGTGGATTGTCGCATCAATCAAACACACAGTGTCACACATTGGAGAATCAGAAGATTCTTCAGACTGTTTCTTACCTAAAATCTCTCTGAGATAGCGCAGCAGCACAGATTTGCGGTTCAATACTTTATCTTCAACCAGTCTTCTGTATTCTGTCTTTTTGTTTTTTCTCGCTGGCGTCACTGAGTTCTTCGTCTGACCTCTTTGTCGCCCAATGCCCCTTTGTGACACCCTGTTTGATTCACAAGGAGACAAGAAGTAATCGCAGGGTTGGGTGAAGGGATCAGAAGACATGGATAGATGATTCGCAGCCCACTGACATTCTGGGGAGAGACATGGAGTCACTGTAGGAAAGAGCAGAAAGCAGTTAGACAACACCAAAAAGTTGGGACTTGATTGTCTCACTTTGTTGTGTCATGGTTTTTTTGGAGACGTACCTGTGGGTGCATCAGGTTTGTGAAAGTTGTGGTGGAAATAGTAGATCAGTCCCAGAATAGCAGCACATATAATTAATCCTAAAATCAAGATAAGCCCTTTTGGATGTTTTATCCACACAGGCTTTTCTTGGTGCTCGATGTTTGACAGTCCCTGTTGTTGTAGCACAACCTGGAGTAGGATCTGTTCCTGGAGCTGGTGAGGATCTTGGGTGGGGGGTGGAAGCTGTAATAGATGTGGATGCTGATGACCCCTCTCAGGTTCTGACTCCAGTGATAGTTGAGGCTGGAATCATGTAAAGAAAACCAGATTCAGTGGTTTGACAAAAATACAGCAAGACTGAACACTAGACATGTACTTGATAGTCTTCTAGGTTTCAAGGCAAAAACAACTTAGATTAGGTTTGGGTAGGGTAGGTTGGATCTAAAAAAGTTAGGTTAGGCTAGGCTAGGCTAGGCTAGGCTAGGCTAGGCTAGGCTAGGCTAGGTTTGGCTAGGCTAGGCTAGGCTATGTTAGGTATGGCTAGGTTAGGCTAGGTTCGGTAGATTAGGGTTGTAATAGATTACGTCACGTTATGTCATGTCACGTCATGTTATGTTATATTAGCCTAGGCTAGGCTATATTAGGTTGGTTAAATTAGGTTAGGGTTGATATAGATTAGGTTAGGTAGGTTAGGCTAGGATAGGTTAAGCCAGGCTAGGCTAGGCTAGGTTACGTTAGTTAGATTAGGGTTGGGATAGATTATGTCACGTCATGTTATGTTATGTTAGGCTAGGCTATATTATGTTAAGTCTGGTTATGTTAGGTTAGGGTTGGGATAGATTAGGTTAGGTTCAAAACAGCAAGATAGACAGTAGATAGATAATGTTCATTGTCAGTGTATACTTTTTATATAGCAGTTGTATATAGCACACTCAACAAAAGTGTTGGAATACAATTTATTGTACATCATAAGCAATACTACATTACAAAACATTGTAACATCACACAAAAATTACTATTAAATATAAATAAACATAATGAAAACAATGTAAAACATAATAAAATACTCAATATATCATAAGATAAAATTTCAAGAACGTAAAATTAAAAAATGTGTAGAAATCCAATCCAGATCTGTTCCAACGGTTAAAATCAATTTTCTTGCTTTTAAAATCATCATTGATTAAAGCTTTAAAATAAACCTCAAACTCATTATCAAAAATAACTTGTTCAGCCAATACATTTTCAAGAAGTGACCATAAAAGTCCCAATAGGCAAGTTGATTCAATTCCACAAATCACAGGTGTTTTATGGAGTTGATCCTAAAAGAAAACACTCAAAACCTAAAACTACTTCTAACATTTAATCACCAAGGAAATAATTTTCACTTATTACACAATATTTCTGAGCTTCTAACGACCATCTGCCAAGTTAGGCTTTTCTTTGTATTATTGAAAAAGAACAATGTTCCTTAAATAAACTGAATTTGTCTGGATGGCAACAAAGGTTGGTCTAAATCTTTTTTATTTTCTTTTTCCCTAAGATAAATTAGTTTTGTTGTCATCTGAGGTCTCTCACAGGATGGCAGACCTCTCCCTTTCACATCTAAAAGACTTTTTAGAAGTCAGTCATGTTACGACTCGGTTTAGTAAAGACTATTTTTAGACACTTTAATTCCCCCCGACCTGTTACACTTTAAAAAAACAATTTGTTAGCATGACATTTGAAGTGAGCACACATTTTCACTTTTTTATAAACTATTTAATTGTATTTTTTTCGTTTTACAACTTTTCTTTTAATGGAATTGTGATAGAAGTGTTAATTTGCAGCTTCACAGAACTCTACACACGTTATAAGATTTTTTTATCTTTTAAAAAAGTGTAACAAACATTTATGTTTGAACTGAACTTGCAGTTTGTACATAATATCATTTTGCATTTGTCATTTCAAAGTAACTTAAATACTTTTAAAATTCAAGTTTTTTTTGTTGTTTAATTTGTTTTTGAGATCTTACCTCAAGTTCTACTGAAGATTGACTCATTATTGAATCGAGGTGTTTTGTTTGCAAGTTGGATCCCGTGTCTTTTACGTGTCACGTATGTGCCTCCTTCTGCTGTCCCTGCGTCAAACTGTGGTCATCTCTGCTCTGTATCTCTCTCCATCACTCANATTTTCTTGCTTTTAAAATCATCATTGATTAAAGCTTTAAAATAAACCTCAAACTCATTATCAAAAATAACTTGTTCAGCCAATACATTTTCAAGAAGTGACCATAAAAGTCCCAATAGGCAAGTTGATTCAATTCCACAAATCACAGGTGTTTTATGGAGTTGATCCTAAAAGAAAACACTCAAAACCTAAAACTACTTCTAACATTTAATCACCAAGGAAATAATTTTCACTTACACAATATTTCTGAGCTTCTAACGACCATCTGCCAAGTTAGGCCTTTCTTTGTATTATTGAAAAAGAACAATGTTCCTTAAATAAACTGAATTTGTCTGGATGGCAACAAAGGTTGGTCTAAATCTTTTTTATTTTCTTTTTCCCTAAGATAAATTAGTTTTGTTGTCATCTGAGGTCTCTCACAGGATGGCAGACCTCTCCCTTTCACATCTAAAAGACTTTTTAGAAGTCAGTCATGTTACGACTCAGTTTAGTAAAGACAAAAAACAATTTGTTAGCATGACATTTGAAGTGAGCACACATTTTCACTTTTTTATAAACTATTTAATTGTATTTTTTTCGTTTTACAACTTTTCTTTTAATGGAATTGTGATAGAAGTGTTAATTTGCAGCTTCACAGAACTCTACACACGTTATAAGATTTTTTTATCTTTTAAAAAAGTGTAACAAACATTTATGTTTGAACTGAACTTGCAGTTTGTACATATCATTTTGCATTTGTCATTTCAAAGTAACTTAAATACTTTTAAAATTCAAGTTTTTTTTGTTGTTTAATTTGTTTTTGAGATCTTACCTCAAGTTCTACTGAAGATTGACTCATTATTGAATCGAGGTGTTTTGTTTGCAAGTCGGATCCCGTGTCTTTTACGTGTCACGTATGTGCCTCCTTCTGCTGTCCCTGCGTCAAACTGTGGTCATCTCTGCTCTGTATCTCTCTCCATCACTCACTTCTTTCCTCATCTGACACCGATAAAACACTCTGCAGGCTTCCTTCTACCCCGTCCATGAATGGGGATGATCTGGATCATATGAACCCTGGAGATACTTGCCATAAAACAAACGTGTATTTTCTGTGCCTTTCGTCTGCAGTGTTCAAAGTTTCATGGTAGAAGGCTGGAACTGGTGAGTTAACACTATACTTTTGCATTAAGCTCCTTTTCCTGGAAAGGATCTACACACATTGCGCACACACACACACACACATCTACTATCGTCATTATCAGCCCAACACATGGCTGCTAACAACTGATAGAGCAGCCTGGAGGTCAGAGTGTAGTGAATCATTGTAAGTCTGAAAGAAAACAAGTCACAACGAGGTTGATGATGAAAACCACCAAAAACATTTAAGTAAATTGAATTAGTCTTTAATTTGATCTTTCAACAAAGCCAAGAAACAGAGGAAAGAGTAAATGATGCTTTAACACATCCACACATATCAAATATATAAAAAAAGCTATAAGAAAAGACGAGGCAGCCACATGTAATACAATGATTTACAATGTAACGCCAGATAAATGTAACTAAAAATCACCTCAATTACACAGTGACAGCAAAGACATAAAGGTGAATCACTGGCGCAATAATACAGAGAACATAATACTAGAAGAAAAGCATGCATCAATATCGTCATGTTTTGTTGGTCATTCTGGTGTTTTGACGGCACAGAGCTCGATACAAGCACAAAGAACAAGACGTTTCTGACTGAGAACTTAATCAAGAGTTAGTGGAATATAACAATGAAAAGGGAGCAACAACAAAAACAAACTGAAGTGAAATACAGTACAGGAAGGTAAGAGTAAAGTGGTTTATAACCGAGGTGAATAAACTCAAGTATGAAGGTTGAATAATGGAAGAAATAGTGGTTCTCACAAAAACAACCAAACAAACAGCAAAAAAAAGAGCTTGAATAAAAAAAATCTGTCTCAAAAATATTAAATCCAATTAAACTATTTTACTAAACTTAAAGTTGGTCAACGTGTTAAACATCTGCTACATGCTTCTATAGTTGTAGTTTCCAGCTGTCTCAGGTTGTTTTTGTTCATGTGCACAGTTATTATTAATACTCATTCAATTCTTAAATGATATCATCTTTAAAAGAGATCCTAATGAATGCCTACTTCTTTGTTCCCATTTCCTAAAATGATCATGTGCAGGGATTGTTTAGAGTTAAAGTGACACTACAAGAACACTTTTTTATTTAATATGGCACTGTGCAAGTTTTTTTTAAAAAAAAACAGGCGGTCTGTTTTTAAAAAGATACCCCAAAAAGGGAATCTGTGCTTTTCTGGTTGTTCATAATTTTTGCATCAAAACATGCATCTAAAAATACTACGTTTAAATCAGTTGTATGCCATTTTTAAGAAACAGCTGATTTTGTTCTTAATTTGCGTTTGTACAGTATGATAAAACATATAACAAGACAAAACACATGCCGGTAAATAAAGAAATTCACATCACAGAGACTAACAGAGACATTCCATATTTTAAAATTTTATAATTTTTTTGTTGCATTGCAGCCTTAGATTATCTTAAAATGCTATCAAAGGAGACTGACTGATATAAAGCACTTTCTATGCAGAAAAGCATCAATAAACACATTTGCAGGCACAACATTCGACAAAGTCTTAATGATAATTTTAACCACCATCCAACCAAGTGGTGAAATGTGTGTAATGATACTTATATCACTGTCTGTGTAGGTAAAGAGACCAGATGGATGAAGGTCTTCAAATAGAAATATCTCAGTTCTTGGTCCTATTTACAATTTTTAGGCAAGATATGAAGGAAGGCAACTTTATCAGATGGCTCTTGTGCAAGTTATGCTGTAACTTTAGCGTAAACATTGATTTGGCACAGAAACTAAGCTGTAGGATGCACACACACACGCACGCACACGCACAGAAGCAGGATGGGAGATTGGAAAGTTGGAGCTGAAACAATAAATGTTCAGTACAGTACATTACCTCTGTACTGGATAAAGAGGACAAAGAGGAATATTACACTGTCTCTGCATGCAAACATTCATAATGCAGACTCTCACACATACACACACACACACACACCTGCACACTGAACTAAGCCCTGTTGTAAAGGCAAATATGCAGGTGTTTAGATCATGTGCTTTTGGTTCAGGTTTTAACTGAGTGACACTGCAGCAGCCAATCACTGTGCAGCCTGCTTGGCCCGCTTGGTGTGGCACTTCATACACAGGATCTTGCCATCTAGTGGATAACAGCCATTTTCATCAGCCTCAATGGAGAGTGGGCGAGCACAGTCCTGCAGAACAAATGGGATGAATGTATTTTTTATATATAAATACAGATATTTATTTTATATATATATATTTTATATTTATACTTGAATAACATGCTGGTGTATAAATGTCTTACCTCACAGCGGTAACACTTGAGGTGGAAGTTCTTGTCGAGAGCCACCACTCGGACCGTTTCCTCGCTGCCTGGAGCGGGAATGATGGGCTCATTACAGCTCACACACAGAGGAGAGAAACGCCTGCAACAGAGAGGCAGGGAGGGAGTTAGTTATTAACAGCGGTAAGATTCTCAGAGAAATAAATGTTGCTGTTGATGCCTCTTGTTTCAGAAATCCTGATAGGCAGGATACATCTCAGCTCGAGCACCTTGATGTAATGAACTGCGCTGTTCAATCACTATCAGAAACTACAGCATGTTTTATTGGAACTGTATGGGAGTTTGAGGACACCTGTGGTAATCTTGGACACAGTAAGGGTTGTTGTTGTCATCAGTGATGAAGGGCGCCCCCTCGAGTACGCAGGAGCAGGTGCTGCAGCGGAAACAGTGAGCATGGAAACACTGTCCCACCGCCTTCAGCACGCGGTCCGTGATTCTCTCTCCACACCGAGAGCACACGGCCAGGGAATTCTGAGGAGCAAGAGAAACCATGATGGAGATAAGAACTACTTGACAACTGGTAAACAAAAAAAAAAAAAAAATCTTTTGTAAAAAGAGGAAGAACTTGTTGATACATCACATGAAAAAAAGGTCTATCGAAGCCAAAACATCAGTGTCAGACTGAAAGTTTTCAGTCACACTGGCTTAGAGTTCATGATGTATTGATACGCACCATGTAACAGTCTTCACACTGCGGCGATCCGTCCCTGTCGTAGAACTGCATGCCCTGCAGGGGGCGATGGCAGCTCATACAGCAGAAGCAGTTGGAATGGAAGAGTTTGTCCATGGCCCTCACTGCAGGCTGAGTACGTGAGAGCGCCTCGCCACACTTCCCACAAACCTCTGGGGGGGGGGGGTCAAAAACACAAAACCATGTGAAATTAAACAACATTCTTCAAAAGCAGAGGCTTATTTGTTACTTACTTCTGATGTTGTTGACCATGTATTTTAGCTAATAATCAATCCTTACAGTCATATTTGTTATCAAACTGAGAGCACACCACTGCAGAGGGAAGGAAATCTGTATTCTAAAAAAAACTCCGCGCTAATATAGATAATCAATAATCATTTACGGGCAGCAACCAGTCAGCAAACAGACAGGAAATCCATTTCTGTATCTATTTAATTCCATCAGCGGGTATTAATAGTAAGTTTTGTCTGTACTGATCTCACCAACATCAAGAAGCAGTAACTGTTGACAGCTTCCTGAAGAATTTATTTAAGATGCACAAACTCACAGCTTCTTAACGACTATAATTAGCAACAATGACATCTGCCATTTGTCTACATTAGTACAGACAATTATGACGTGAAACAGACAATTTGTTTAATCACCTACTGATCAGCATTGGGAAACGAGTGATGATGTTTGAGATTCGAGTGTAAATTCCACTGAATGTGTGTGTTTGTACCTGTTGGAGCGGAGACGATGACAGGTGGTTGTTTCTCCATGTCTTTGATAAAGTCCTTGGTCATTTTCTCCAGCTCTTCTACATCCCTCATGTTCAAAGGAACACCTCCACCTGGGATAGCAACTGGACCAGGAGGCGATGGCTGCATGCATCAAAACAAACAGAAACACACATGTATTTATTAGTCCTATACTCAAACATGTCTAAAGGAGAATTTGTCAATAGCAACAAATTTTGAGGAGAAAAAAACTGGAACATACTGTTGATGCAGGGCTAGTTTTCATTGGCTGAGTAAAGTTGGAAGGTGGAGATGTAATGGTCTTGGGTTGAGGAGGGGATACAGCAGCAGAAGGGTTTTGGTTTGCGTTCACCTGATTCCCATATGGAGAAGCCATGATGTGATTAGGGGCTGAGGGAGCAGCAATGTTTTTGGGTGGAGTAGGAGTGGGTGAAGCCGCAGGAGGTGGAGGAAAGGAGCTGGTGGCTGTGGGAGGGGCTGGTTTCGGTACACTGTTAGCTGGAGGGGCTGGTTTCGGTACACTGTTAGCTGGAGGGGCTGGTTTCGGTACACTGTTAGCTGGAGGGGCTGGTTTCGGTACACTGTTAGCTGGAGGGGCTGTTTGATTCAGATTCTGGTTGATTTTTTGTGCCAGTGAGGAAGATGATGTTGCCGTCCTTCCTCCGAAACCAGGCTTGGGAGCCACAGTGGAGGCTTTAGAGAGAGGCTGAGCAGCAGAGTTTGGACTCGAGTTGTTGTTGTTGGGTTGGCGGTTTGTTCTGGCTTTCAGCTCTTCGGCCCATGGTGCAGGAGGAGGACGGTCTCCCATCTCAGGAGGTGGTAGGAAGGAGAGTGCTGGTTTAGGAGCGGTTGGAGGAGGAGCCGGAACCTTGGATGCTGGTGTTGTGAACTGGTGGGTTGGCAGCTGTGGATGAACAACAACAACAAAGTTGTCACATTATCAAAACTTTCAAAGAGCCACACAGATAAATATTCTTTTGTTGTGGAAATACTGCAGCCAAATCTACTTTACCAAAAGTGTAATTCAACAGAAAGAAGTTCATTTCTGGTGTTTTACTGCTTGCTGAAATGCTGCAAGCAGACACTTTTATTATGATAAATGTGGTATAATGATTAAAGTAAAAATTGGAAGTGCTCTGCAGCCAGAGCTTATCAGAAGTACTTCATCTTTCTGACATTTATTTTGTGCTTTTGAGCCAACGGTATTCTGCTGTGATTCAGTACCTCCCAGTCAGATAAAAAGCTCCATTTATGGCCCTTTTACTGCAGCTCTGGCAGCACACGCCGGCTCGATCACACTCTCACGCTCTCCACTCGCATCAATGTGCATCACTCTCTCTTTCTGCATGTGTCTCTTTTCACAGTATGAATCACCAACAACACTATTTTTTGTTTTCTCTTTCCGTCTGGTGTGCACTTCTCTTCTAATCGAGCTTTTGCCCTGAACAGATGAGCAACTTATGAAACTACCCTGGCATGTTTTCAGACCTCTCTCTACTGACCAACCTTGCTTTACTGTATTTTTATTTTCACTATCGGGTTCCTTGCTGGAATCCTCTGAGTCAGAACCTGCTGTCATTTCTCCTCTCCTCTGTTCCTCTTTAGCTTTGTAGTGATCTTAAACCCAAGCAGCTGATATTGATTTCAGTGTATTCCTCATCATTTGTGCTGCGTACCTTGGGATTAAAAGGTCCTCTGGTTTCCATCTCTGACAACAAATCAGTCAGAGAGTCAAGTTGCTTATCAAAGCTTGTCTGCTTCTCCATTGTTCTCTAGTAGAGAGGAAAGAGGAAAATTATTACAAAAGGATCATTTAATAACTCAAATTAAAGCCAACAAAGCAGAGCTACATAAACATGATGAGTCATGACAGAAAGTTAAAGAGTGCAAACACAATAAAAACAAGCTAGGACCCGAACATCTAAAAAAAAAAAATCTCACCAGACTGAACCAAAATTGCAAAACTGCCTAAAGAAGTGACTAAGATGGAAACCCCATGTTCAGAGAAGAAGAATGAACCACAGGCTCCAAGTCAGGGGAGTCCAATTCCAGACCTGGAGAGCCACTTTCCTGCCTGTTTTCCTGGTTCTACACACCTGGTTCAGTTGAACAGGCTTCTGTGGGATGCACTGACATGAATCAGGCGTGTGAGGATTTAAACAAGCAGCAGCAAAGTAAAAAGTATGGGAATGGAGAATGAAAAGAAGTGTGTACAAGGAGGAAGCTGGACTTGAAACTTATACAACAAGGAAGCAAGTTTTGTTTTAGCTTCAACATCCCCGTTGCGTTGCTGTGTTCAGCTTAACATACAGACAATGTTAAAAAACAAATTCAGCTTGATGATAAAAAGCAGAAATTAATCATTAATTATTTGCTTAGTAAGATCAAATCTGTCCAAATTCTGGTTTGTTCACCAACAAGCCAATAACATAAGCTCCCTGTTAACTTAAACATGTATACACCTGTTTTAAACGAGATCTACACTTCAGTTCTTTAACTTGATTTATTTGTAGCTCGGCAAAACTTTTATGTCTAAAAAATATTTTTAGTGTCAGAAATCAGGAACAGACAAGTAGAAACTGATGAGATTTCATGTAAAGAGTCCTGTGGACAGCAGTGGCTGAAGCCTTGTGACTCACCTGCGATGTCCCAGCAGTGTTAGGAAAACTGATGCTGGAGGCAGGGAGAGGGGGAGGGGGAGGAGGAGCAGGGGGACAGGTGGCAGGACAGGCGCTCTCTTCTGGGGGAGCAGGGAGAGGAAGGTCATCAGCCACCGGTGGTGGAGCAGGAAACGCAGGAGGAGGAGCTTCAGAGGCAGACGATATGATGTGGAACTCAGGGGGAGGGGCTGGCAAATCATCATCCAGTGGAGGAGGAGGAGGGGGAGGGAAATCTGACAAAAAAAAAAAAAAGATTAAAAACCATCTCAAAATCGAAATTTTTATTTAAATTTTAGTTGATTGTTCAGTTCAGTTTCAAAGAGGATGAATTTGGCTGATTTGAGGTGTATTTCAAGTAATTTAACTCTTCGGCTGACTTGTTTTTACCACATCAACCAGATCCAGAGCTGCAGACCAGAAAAACACAGCTTCATATTTGTGTCCTCGTCAAAGAAGTTGTAGTCAAGGGCTTCAAAAGTCTTTACAGGGACTGTCTTGGCTCCTAAAGGAGCCTTTCCAGCTCCAAGGCTTCAGTAAAACTTTTTTATGATGTAACTGTATGGCAATTTTTTAGATGATGTAAGTGTACCATGACTGGATAGTATATATCTGCACAGCAACTGGCTGAAGACAAATGCAAAAAAAAGTCTAAGTATTTTTATAACATTCTCTGTAAAAACAACAAGACTTAGCATTAATCTCTAAAAAAACACAAAGAATCTGTCTGTAACGTCCAGAGTTTGCAGAGTGGAGACGTGTCAAAAAAAAATAAAATAAATAAAACTGAGAAGAAGCCAAATCAAAGAGAAAAACATCACTTCCATCTTCACAACAGGAATGTTACTTCACTAAAATGTGGCTTGTAATTATTTTGTACATACTTATGAGAGTTACATTTTTTACCATTGCAGGTCTCAACAAGACACTAATAAGACAGTTTCGTCATTAAATACTCTGGTCTGCTTGTGAGTGATGTTCTACAGTAAATGTCTAAAAACTCAATGAACTTCCACAACAATCCTCTAAAGGCTCTTTTCAATGTGGCTCATTTGTCTTTGATGATGAATGACATCAAGGACTCGGCTGTAACATGACAGCAGTGTAATAAATGAAGACAAGCAAACTAAAGCAACACTAACACATAATTCTGTTGTGTACAGAAGCATGAACGCTTCATGTTCCTATATATGAAGCAGCACGGAGCTGGAAAAGGAAACAGATGTTCTCTGAGGTTTCAGAACTGAAATAAAAAGATAAAATACCATCGCAGACTGAAGACGGCGGTGGAGGCAAGTCTCCCACTCGACCAATAACAGCTGTGCCGAGGGGTGTCGGTGATGGAGCTGTGGGCGGGGTTTGACTTTTGGGTCTTGGTGGTGCCACAGAAGCAAACTTCTTTGGCTGATTGTAGAAGGATGGGGCGGTGACTTTTAAATTCAGGGACGACGTCACCACATATGGCTTGCTGCTGCTGGAATCCTCCATATTGTGGATCAATCTGGAGATGAAACAAAATGAACCATCAATCAACGTGCAGGATCGTTTTAATTCACAAGACAGAAAACAGGAAGCAGCGTAATCCCAACAACTCCACTGGCAGGACTCCTCATACCAACAATTAACACCAAATTTTATCAGCTGACAAAAGTTAAAGAGTTTTCACTCCTTGGCAGAAAATACAAGTCAGGCGTTTTGCTGGGAAATCAGCGACGATGACACATCAGCGAAGCATTCGACCAGTAAACTGCACACTAATAAAAAACAGCTCTAGAGCTGCATCTCGCAAACAAAAGAAAACACATTTAAAATATGCAGAACAAACTTTTGTTGTGCATTAAAAATAAAGAGAAGCTGTAATCATAGCTGTCAAATCTAAACTTCTTCACTCAGTCTTCCGCCTGCAGTCAACACCGATGAGACAAAGTCCCTCAAGCAGCTAAATTCAGTCTGATGAAGTTGGACGGGGTTTCTGATCTTCTGCTTTTTCCAGTGAATCAACGTCTGAAGAAACGTTCAGATGAACACGTGACGTCCAACTGATTAACCCTCTCCCAGCATGGGAAGACTTTACCAAGCGTATCGCATCGATTTAATTTCTTCCTGTTTGTGCAGATTGTAAACAACAACAAATTCATATAGAAAACATTCAGTTTATAATAAACAGAATACACTCAAGGCAGAAATACCGTACAATGAACTTCAATTTAAAAGTTGACTTTTGGAAGAAAAATACTTTAGATAATTGAATAAATTAGTCAACAGAATAACTGATACCAAAACAGCAGCTCTAGTATAAATTGATGATTTACAATCTGCAACAATATGGGCTGTTTAAACATCATAACAACAGAGGGATCTGCAGGAGAGCCACCACTTTCCACAAGGGATGTGAGGAACCAACAATCACAACATGTTCAGGAAGACTGAAGAAAACAAAACAAAAACAAGAAGAGGTTGATCTCAAATATTTACTTCACACACGCTGCTGGTGGAACAAACAGAGATGTTACTGTCGTGTCTCGACTCAGTCTGAACATATTTATTCCTGCAGATTCCCAAACGAATCCTACTGTAACAGCAAAAAACAAACACGGGCTGAAATCAGTCAGATGTTAACAGATTGTCCCCTGAAGCTCCTCATTAACTGCATCCTCTTAGAAATGCTGTAAACTGGAACCACTGCAAAACCTAAGTCTGAATAAAAGCTTTGGTATTATCTAAAACGTGTACTCAGTCTCTTTTAGAGGAAGATGCACATGGAAACAATTAGGAAACATGAAGTCAATGTAATTATCAGGTTATTGTGTAACAATATAACATTCAAATTCCCACTGATTGCTCTGAAACAGTTAGAACAAAGCTGTGAGGAAATTTAACACCTATGTGACTTCCTGTCACGTTTTATTGGACTATTTATTAACAAAGCGTTTACCTGAAAGCAGATTAACATTTTTGTCTCACTGTATGTGAAGGTAAACGTCCTGGTGTATCATCAGTGTTACTTGGGTTGTTGATCAAGTATTTGGTGGTTCTCTCAAGAAAAAATAATGAATAAAAACTTTCCTCAGTCCTTTTTGCTGAGACACAAACTAAAACTTCACAGATCTTCTAATAAGAGAAATTCTCTCCAATGCTTTTGTAGGAGCATGTTTCAGACACCATGGTTTGGTTATTGTTAAAGCATGCATGTTATGTTGGTAAGTATTATACTCTCAAAACCTGCAGAAAAATAGCTTCATTTCCTATTTCACCTGAAAACGTCTGTGTGAATGTATAAGAGCAGATGGTGAAGCTCTAATGGAAAGAGAGAGTTTAACTCTTGATGCCGATACCTGCAGCAAAGGAAACATAAAACTCAGTAAAAGAAAGGAAGAACAGATGTTGTGCAGGATTTGGAAAATGTTATGATGTGTTTTCTATGGAGACCTGCTACTCAGAATGAAGTGGACTTCTATTAATGCAGTACTTGAACCACAATACTTAAATCTATTATGGGAGGATAATATAAACTGTGATTAGATCTTGGAACTGAAGGACTGAAGCCTGTCTCTAAAAAACAACAGTATTAATTATTCAACACGTCTGATAACTTGTAGTGAGGTTTCGTCTTTCCATTGATGTGTTCCAGAGGGATCGAGTCTGGTGAGATCAGCTAAGCACTAATTGCCACACGTTCTACCGCAGATCCATCTGGAAACGCGAGACCCTCAACTGAGGAACCCATTTGGCACAACTCAATGACATCATCTTTTTTGATTTCACCTTTCCTGCTTCTATTTAACTCCTTCTCTTTATTCTAACTTTCACTGAGGAATAACCAACATTCTGACTGACACTGCTTTCATAGCTGGAGGCAAAGATTAACGTTCTGCGGCAGAGCGCGTCTCCTTCAGCACTTCATTCAACTCTTCGCCGCAACTTTAAATGAATGACATCACTCTATGAATTCATTTCTGCTGCACAGCTGTGATAGGAGATGGCTTCATGTGGCCTTCTGTAAGGGCCTCACCATGAAATCACACGATGTGCTCAAGCTCGTAAAGCTGTAAGAGCGAACAGATTGTCCAGATTATACTGTTTCTCAACAAGGTTTCATGATGGTCCAGTTGGGTTTTATTTCTTAGTTTTACTAAATAATTTAAACAAAGAATGGTGTGTTACTGTAAATATCCAATTCATACTGAAGGAGAGAAAAACAAGCAGAGCTGTTGGAATCATTAGAGCGGCTGCAGAAACTCTTATGGAAAACTTTTATGAGACTAGAAAAGAGACTCCAGTGACTCAGCTTTTCCTAAATGAACAATTTAAAATATTGAAATTGAAAAAGGCTGTTTTGTGGCAAATCTTCTATTATCTTTAAGTTTAGTTTCTGCTTTGATGGTTTCCTGAGCTAAATGGTCATGATATTATTTTGAAAGGGGTTGTGTGAAGAACATAATATGAAAGTCTTTATTTACCTTTTGTTTAGTGTCATACAATAAATCTTAACTTTAAAAGTTAAAAATCAATTTAGATATAAAAATTATAATTAGTGGGAGATTTTACTCTTAAAACAGCTTAAACTTTCCTAACCAGTTAAGCCTTTTTACACTCCTGTTCTATTTGAGAGTTGCTACGTTAACTGAGCCTGATAAGAATATTCTAGTGAACATCAGTTGAGTTTGCGAGCAGCTGTCTTCCTCTGTATAATCTGGCTCATACAGATTTCCTCTTATCCTCCCAGAAAAAGGCAAAATGTCTTAGCTTTTGTAATCGCTCATTTTTACAGTGTGTAGCTGTTGTTTTGGGATTAGACGGGTGAAACTGCAAGTCACGGCTGATTTGTGGGGGATAAACGGAGTCTGAGTCCACACAATTAGAGCCGACATTGACAAGCTTTTGACAACAGTGATGATGCAAAAGGAAAAGGACAAAAAAGTCTC
>SSNP01000033.1:3121302-3128802 GCA_006937955.1 Pachypanchax playfairii
AAGAAATGGTTTGAGACAGGGTTTAATTTCTCCCTGATTCTTAAAACTGAGATCATTTTGACCATTGTTTACTGTAAATCGCGGCGGATGTAACACAGTAGCTACGTTTACATGCGCCAAATTTCCCCAATCTGATTAAAATCTTGGTCGATCGGAATTCCCATATCCCTGTTTACATGGACACTAACTGAAATGATCTGATCATGCCATGAGTACACATGCACCAAGCACTCAATCAGGTTAAATGAGCTGAGCATGCGCACAGCGAGTTGTCTTTCCGGGGGAAGAAAAAAGTAAACAAACTCCGTACTTTCTGCACGTCTTTCCCGCCCCATCGTGTGCTCGAGCTGACTCACGTTATCCCCAATATGGACCTTCTGCGGGTGATTACCGTTATGTTTGGGTTTTTACTGATCGCATTAACCAAGCTAGCGGCTGAATACATATTACTACTGTTCCTCCACCACAGGAGAGGAGAGCAGGATGACAGGATGACTGCACCAGCAGACCACTTCTGTTTACCTCCCGCTATGTTTTCTACTTGGGTCTGCGAAAGCGGAAAGATGTCACGCTGGAGTTGTACGCATGGGCAGTGGACTTTTTTCACCCTTTCTTTCCGAATGGGTGTATACATGCATGTCTATCCGAATGAAGATCGGACAAAACCACCCCTCTCGATCGGAAGGAAATTTCATTCTGATCAGGCTGCATCGGATCAAAACATTCTGATTGACACGTTTACATGACGTATTTTTTTTCCGATTGGGCGTTTATTCCGATTAAATGTGCCCATGTAAACGTAGCTAATGTCCATTTTCAACAGGAGTCACACTGAACAGGTGTTTAGTTTTGTGTAAGATGAAACTGCAAATAAAACCAGACATTTGAGGGAATTTTCTAATCACAGTTTAATAACAAAGTGTTTTAACTTGTGTGAAGTTTATTGTCATTTTATTCACAAGTTTGACCAACCCCTTTACCGAAAAAGACACATATTTACTTACAGAAACCCTCCATTTCTTACAGCTTTTCAGTAACTCATTCCAGTATCACTGACCAGTGTGCTGTTAATAAAACTCTATTGTTTTGATGTTAATAGCACATCCAGTTTCTGGGAAAGCCTGTCTAGGCCAGGGGTCACTAATGTGGAGACAAACAACCCTTTTGAGTCCAGTCTTACAGGTCACTGGCTATGAAATGTGTGGCGGCGTTGTATTCTCACTCATTGAGCAGACAACAGCTCAAAACGTGTAACATCAGCCACTGGGTTCTGTGTCAGACCTGTCTGCTTACACCAACATGTAGTGTGAAGGAAGACTAAGAGGAATCACGAGACGGCTACAGACTAAATCAAAGCACCAGACAAGACAAGCAGAGCTTTGAGCTAAATGGATGCTTTGAAATAACTTGTGTGTTTTGACTCATGAAAGCTATACAGAAGATTCTTCATCACCGTGGTCATAAACAGAGTCATTCATCCTTCATTTAAAAAAATGTGTATATGGCTTAACAATTTACTGAAACCAGAAACACCACCAGTACTTCAGACCAGAACCTTTTCAAGCAAAGTTTTATATTAAATCCACTTGATTTTCTGTGGCCTTGTGCAAGAATCTGATCAAAGGAAACTCACCAAGAAAACCCAGCACATTCCCGGAAGCTAAAATTCCCTCAAAGCTCTGAACTGTAATTGCAAATTTTTTACCGCCTCAAGCATAATATCAGAAAGTAATATACATTACGGAAAAAAAGACAGCTGCAGCACCAAAGATCTCTGTAGTAGACCAAGTTCCCAGTGTTGAGATTTGCATTTTAAACTTGGTCCATTAAAATAAGCAGAAGTGGATATAAACATAAAATCACTATGTGCAACTGCAGTGTAATGGTTTGCCAATCTGAAGGTAACCATACCTTTTTTTTTTTTTAAATCTTGAATTACACAAAAATAATATCAATCTCAGAAGTATCAGAATTTTCTCAGAGTTTTGATGCCAAGTCTTAAAGGAGAAACCAATGGAGACAAAGGTGGCACATAACTTATTTTTAATGTATACTCGCATTTCAAAAAGCACAGATTACTGATAGAGATGACCTCAAAACAGTCCAAAATCCCTGTGTTGAATCAACTAGCACAGTAATACAGCTACCATCCCCCAAATGAAGCTTGATCTAGCATTTATAACCACATTCATAAACTCACTGTCAATCCATCAGCGTGCCCATTTATTTATACAAATATTACAGATCCTCTTAATCAGCACCACCTGTGAATCTGACACTATTCACCTAAACATAATGAGACATTTCTCCACGTTATATCCTTGTAAATTACACTGTATATAGTCTATAAATCGTAGCTGGTCAAAACATAATGGTTTTTAAACCCAACATTTCTACAAAAACCCTCGATTAATAATATTTTTGTTGCACTGTTAGAAAGGTGAATCTCTCGTTTTACTGAGTGTGTAGTGGCTAATGTTCATAGTATTTAGTCTATGTCTTTAACAAATTGTACACTAGAGGATGGGAGTAGGCCTCCTGAATCATGTGGACACAACAAAACGTAAAACGTGCCACCTGAATACTGATTTACAATCTGCTACTCGTTAAAACCTTGACATTTTCACAGGTTTATTACTTACTTGAAAGCTGATATGAAAAGGTTCAGTCGCAAATAATGCAGATACACAGCGGCAGCTATATTATCGAAATGACGTTTCATTAATGAGCCCTAAGCTAACGTTTCGTACCAAATATTTTAACGGTTAAATTAACCGTTAGCATGTGGTAACGTATCGTAAATTAAGCACTATTAGCGTGGCCAAGCTGCAGCTTCGTTTGAGAACACTTAAAAAAAAAAACGTTTGAAGAACGAGTGACACTCACCTCCACCTTCCAAACCTTTGAATCGCACAAATATTGTAAGGTTAGCTTCGGTGTTCAGCCGAAAAAAGCACCCCCGTCGCAGAAAGAGCAGTTGTAGGAAATCAGTGAAAGTCAAAAGCGACAAACTTCAGTTTTTTAATTAACTTAAAAACACAATTGTTTGCAGTTATTTCATTTCCACACATGTGGCAGGGTTTTTCGCAGAATGTCGCCAAGTTTGAGAGAAGCACGTTAATAAATCATCAGTTGAGACGCATCTCTGAAACAGCAAGACAGCAAGTCCCGACTGAGAGACACTGAACTAAGCTGCATGGATATGTACATTATTTATTTCATCATTTGTTCTAAACCTAAAGTATTTTGACGCTTTACTTGTCAAAAATAGAAAATAATTTCATTGTTTATAGTTTTATTTGCCATAGAAGTTAATAGTTTTGGATAATTTTGTCCTACAGGGCGATAAAAACCTGGAATCAATTTGTAACTTTTGACTTTTAGTTTCTTAATATGCGCTTCCTGTGACAGAGAGGCTTTTTACGGTAGGGGTGCATTTTTCAGCACAACACCAAATCGTACCATTTGCATTTTGCACACACCCCACTACATTTCGCAAGCAGTATCACACGATTTGATCTGGGCAGTTATACGGGCTAAAACCGCCCTGTTTTGTTCTTTACCTCATATGGAAAAAGTCACCAGGTTCTCTTAACTACGCTGTCATGAATTTTAGGAACCCACCTTCTCCATGAAGAATCACGCCCATTCGCATCGTTAGCTACCTAGCTCAAACAACTTTTTGGCTGGACTTCCTGCTGGAGCTTCCGCATAGCCATGCCTTATTATCGGTGTCCAAAAGCCGGCGTTACGACTCAGCGTGTCCATGGAGATGCATTAAATAATCACCGAAAACACAGGCAATCCCAGGGACACCACCCACCACAAGCTAATCGGTAATTAGTTGTTTTAGCTTTAAAATCCTGCCATGGGACAAAACTGAAACGCTCGTTACAGCACAAAGATTCCATTATGTGTTTACTACAGTAACATCAAATCCTGCATGATCACGGAACAGACAAGAGATTTTACCGTATTGAATCCTGTAGCAACCTAATCCACAGCCACAGGACATGCCACTAGTTTTTATTTGACAGTCTTTTTAACTACAGATAAACTTACCCTGTTACAACTGCAGTATGAGATCTCCTTTGTACTTCCCCCTGTTGTCTTCAGTTCGCTTTCTCTAATCAAAATGAGCAAGATCTGTCTGCAAAACCAACTTCTTTTTCTCTCTTCCTCTCTCCAGCTCTTAGACCCTCCCCCTGTGGAAAAGGAATGACACCATCCTCCCAAACAAGTTCTTTCTCGTTTGACTTTGGCTCAGGACTTCTGTGTAAACAGCACCGTCTCTCCTTTTTTCTCTCCCTGTATTCTGTGTTCATGAAGGGTTCAGGCAGACCCCTCCTCCTCCTCTCTCCCCTCCTCTCTCTTTCTCTCCCTGGATTCTTGCAGCATTCTTCATTCAATGACATCAACCCTGTTGCCTCTCCATGTAAGGTCAGGACAGGGGAATGAGAGACCGGGATAGAGGGAGAGATAATGGTGCTTGATTAGATGCAGACTCAGAAAACGGTCAGGGGTTTAAACAAAAGGAGGTACAGTGGCTGAAATAAGTCTGTTCCACTCAGGCTGGATTGTGAAAAATGTATTTACTTCCACTGGATCATCTTCATGTCTGTTTCCACGTAGTTTGCTATGTAAATATTTGCTTTAGACCAATGAATTTAACACAAAATGCCACCTCTTTGTGACACATTTGGTTCAAAACAGTAAACCATTTCCTTTTTCTCTATAAATTTCACCTTCTTACTAAAAACATGGCCACCTTCAACCCAGTTTCAACACGACACCTCCCATCCTGTAACTCACCAGATGCTATACAGTCACTTTATGTGTCACTCACACACGGATCACATCTTTATGACCAACACTTTCGAGTCCTGTCACATGTTTTGATGTATTCATTACTTGTTTGGTGCCAGAAATCAATTTGATAAGATATTAGGTTGCTCCATGTTGTTTGATTTTTAAATAGAGATTTAATATTAAATTATAGAAAAGTGTTTTTTTTTTTTGATGCAGGTACTATATGATGAAGTAATCATCACAAAAAGGATGTGACTCAAGAACCATGAGTCACTTTTATGATTCTCTGTTCTGCTTTTCAGGGACGAAATCCACTATCTAACATTTACTTTTCAGTATTTTCTAAACTATAATAAACACATTTAAATCGATTTATATCTTTANCAGGGGTGTCAAGCTCCAGGCCTCGAGGGCCACTATCCTGCATGTTTTAGATGTTTCCCTGCTTCAACACACCTGATTCTAATCTTCTGCATTTCAACAAGTTCTGCAGTAACCTGTTAACGACTTGTTCATTTGAATCAGGTGTGTTGAAACAGGGAAACATCTAAAACATGCAGGATAGTGGCCCTCGAGGCCTGGAGTTTGACACCCCTGTGCTATACAGTCATTTTATGTGTCACTCACACACGGATCACATCTTTATGACCAACACTTTCGAGTCCTGTCACATGTTTTGATGTATTCATTACTTGTTTGGTGCCAGAAATCAATTTGATAAGATATTAGGTTGCTCCATGTTGTTTGATTTTTAAATAGAGATTTAATATTAAATTATAGAAAAGTGTTTTTTTTTTTGATGCAGGTACTATATGATGAAGTAATCATCACAAAAAGGATGTGACTCAAGAACCATGAGTCACTTTTATGATTCTCTGTTCTGCTTTTCAGGGACGAAATCCACTATCTAACATTTACTTTTCAGTATTTTCTAAACTATAATAAACACATTTAAATCGATTTATATCTTTAAAATACATTTGGATCTGAAGCAGTTTCAGCTCATTTAAATGTTTGTTTTTAAACTAAACGCTAACTCTAAGGGTAAACGTTTCACAAGGGACTCGCTCACGTCATTGCATGAGATTAACGTTAAGACGTGGCCGAGCTGCGCTCCACTCAGATGCTGCTTGTGAAACCACGAGCCGGATCTCTGCTGTGTTCTGACACTCTGACACCTCTGCAGCAGCTGTTGTGTAACCCGTTGCTGCTGGGGTCAAGTCTGTGAACTAAAGGGAGTGGTTCATCTGGCTCTTTGATAGCCCATTGTCCTGTAAAGGAGTGTTTCCAATCTCTCTGTTTCCATTTCCACAGCGACTCTGAGAGTGAACACCCTTATCTACTCTCTTATCTTCGCAGCTCGACGAAGACAAATAGGCCGATATATGTGAGGTTGTTTTCTGTTTGACAGGTGAGGGGACTCGTGACATTCCTCTGAGCTTTGGATTTCTGGGTGAGTGAGGTTTGGATCAGGCAGGAAGGAAGGCACCTATGAGGTTTAGTAAAGGTATGAAAAAAATCAGGAGGCCATCCGAATCCGAGCCAGACAGCCTGGAATGCAGCCAGTCCTTGGAATGAACAGCCTCCCCTCCCCTCGCTCACTAATGTGCCAAATTTTTCTCTGCTTCTTGCTGTAATGCAGCATTTTTTCCACCACTTCTCTCCTTCGTTTCCAAGTTTGTGCTGCTTATGCTGCACTTTTGTTTCCAGTCTTATTTTTTATTTTTTTATATTTCTCCTTCAGTACTTCCCATTCATAAACCAGCACTCATTATTTACCAGTCATACTTCCATCCTCAGTCTTTATAAGTTAATAATTTCCAGAAACTTTTGGGAAAAACCCCTTTCAGTACTTTTTTAAAAGTTTTTTTGTTGTAAAAAGATGGCAGCAGCTAACTGAATGTTATGTTTGACAGCTCACACTAAAGTAAACAAAAAAAAAAAACTCTAAAATAATCTTTCATAGTTGCTCATTTTACATTTTCAGTTAATTTATCATGTGGCTTTCAGATTTTAATTGAAAACATTTGCCATAAATTAACAAAAAACTGAAAAACATTTTTTCCAGGCCCTGGGAAATAAAAGGAAAATACAGCAGAGAACTTTAAAAACTTTATGGAAAATTACTCTTTTATTTTGATATAATCATAAATATGTAGCTAGTTGTGTGTGAAGTTGTTTACTTGCCGATAGAACAATAAAATACTGCACACATAATGATCTACAGATATATTGTACATACAACTGCCAAATGTTTATTAAAATCTAATACAGTAATTATTATTATTAACATAGGTTTCAATACATTTTTAATAAAATGCAACTGGTCAAACTCTTAGAATTGTGTGTCCTTAATTAAAAATAGATTGATGTTATATTAAGTGTGTTGTTTTCTAATTTTTTAAATCTTCTTTTAAATAATGACAGATTTAATATTCACTCCCTTTAAAAGATATGAATTAATATAATGCTAAAAGTAAAGCAGATGATCAGATCTATAAACAGTTCTTAAAGGTCCAGTTCAATAAATACAACAAGATGTGTTTTTGTTTTATTCCATCATTTTAAGAGGATCTTTTTGGCTCTATTTGTTTCACTTCTTTACTTTGAGACCATGTTAAAAAGGATTTATTGGAGTAGTGTTAGTGGAATAATTCTGAAGGATTTTCTACATATATACATAAAATGTGG